>JAQFXT010000501.1:0-35325 GCA_034683725.1 Strigamia crassipes
AAAACGGCAGAGGCGAAAAGAAAATGTAAAACGGCAGAGGCGAAAAGAAAATGTAAAACGGCAGAGGCGAAAAGAAAATGTAAAACGGCAGAGGCGAAAAGAAATGTAAAACAACGAAAAGAAATGTAAAACAACGAAAAGAAATGTAAAACAACGAAAAGAAATGTAAAACAACGAAAAGAAATAAAACAGAAATAGAAAACGAAATAGAAAACGAAATAAAAAACGAAATAGAAAACGAAATAGAAAATGACGAACAAGTTGTAAGAGATTTTCTTTACTTACCAATTCCTTCCAAAGTGTTGTCTCTTCTGCTAGTTGCTGTCGAGTGTCGAGTAATGAACGTCTAAAGTGAGCAATTGCGAAGCACCAAGCAAAATATTTGCATATCCAATCTGAAACACGATATTCAGAATCTTCTAGAAGGATGCAAAACATATTGCGAATTTCCGGCTTCCGGCTCGATGCTGCCATCGTGCTGCCGCTACTGGAAATCACCGCTGCTTGACAAATTGAAAGGCGCTTTACCTCATAGATGTTCATTCTCGAACGACACGTGATCTGTAGTTGATAAAACTTGAAACCATCTCTGAATAAATAAATAAATCAAACTAAACATAATTATGAAAAACGACTTTTTAAAACAAAAATACATTTACTACTAAGGAACAATAACAACATAACATTTAGCTTAAAACCAGCGTGCCAATATAAAATAATACACATACTCGACAGTCAACACGCGCTGCAAGATTGAATTTCTTCAATTAATTGTTTACCAAATAAAACAAAATAAAATAAAATAAAATAAAACGTTATTTCTCGCCAAAGAATTATGGATTGTATCTCATCAAATCCAAGTACTCGGAATATAAACTACACTGATAAAAGCGCCAGCACCACTTCCTTTAAAATCCTTCTTTTGTTGTGGATTCGACGAGTATGCATTTTACTAACCATTGCTTTCTACGGATCAGGCCTGTATAAATCAATCAAATTCTCAAACTTATAAATTCTAAATACGAGTTTGTTTAAAAATAAGATTAGCGTGTTATAGGATATTCGCGCATAAAACCACGCAAGGCCATTCAATGGTCCCTCTACTAACTGGAATTTTGAAGTAATTTTGTGTAAATTACGTAAGATGTATTGATTTGTGCAGATAAAAATTATAATTATTTGCTTTTCAGTGGTGGTTTATGGTTTAATTACGCCATTATAACGAATAATACATTCACTTTGATTGCCAGCACCATCTGTTACTCTTTGAACTGTCTCTACATTGTGGTTTTCCACGCATACACCGAAGACAAAGTGAAACAAAATGACCCAAAAAGAATGAAATTTGTGTTTAATTGTTTGTTTACTGCAGATGCTTGTGTGTAACGGAGTCAAGTTCGTTTTAACCAGTTTAGTTTCGGTTGTTGCGTACACATGGTTGGTGCCCAGAAACCAGGGGAGGCGAAGAGCGGGTGAAATAGCGAATGTTGTCAGTATTCTCCTCACATCATCTCCATTGGTTCATTTGGTAACATAGTGTTCTACGAGTTAAATTAATTACATTAGAACACACTCTTTTTTATTTATTTGTGCAGAAGGAAGTTTACGTCACAAATTCTAATAATAATATGCCGTTGACCATGATTCTAATCGGTTTCGTTTCGTCTCTTTTGTATATAGTTTATGGATGGTTAATCGATGATATTTATATTGTGGTAAGTGTGTAGTAATTTTTTTTTTTTTTTTTGAAAATGTAATATTTGTATTTATTTATTTACTCTAGAGACCAAATCGTATTGCTGGAGTTGTGTCGGGTTTTCAATTACTTGTATATTATCTGTATTCTTAATAAAACAATTTTATAAAAATTAAACACCAACCGCCTCTTTATTATATAACTATATAATTATAACAGTTGAAATAAACAGAACCTCTGAACATAAACTGGAAAAATTATGAGCGCCATACATTAGAACAAAGAAACAAAGAAAACGGTCGTAGAAAACTAGTAATTAACAAATAAACATAACCAGGATGTATTGCATGTATTACAGAAAATTATTCACATTTGTTCAATACGCGCTGGTTTTGCTCACCGGAAGTCGTGGGAAAATTACAAAAAGAAACATTTGAAACGAAGACAAACAAGCTCCCAGAAGATTTGGTATCTACAAACAAATGGTACATTTTAACATTTAAATGTATCACTGAGCAGATTAACTCACCTGTATAAAATAATCGTCGTGTAAAACGCCATAAGCAAACCACAGCAATGACATCACGAGCGTTGTAAGAATTAACATAAATGGCAAAGACTCCACATTTTTCGTTTTAAAAACGAGAGTCTAAATAAAATAAAATAAATTCAATTAAGTTCTTAATGTATTAATTATGTTTTCGTATTAATTATGTTTTCGTACCAAACTGGCCAAAGGAGCCCCGCAAAATATAATACTGGCAACACAAGCCAATAAACCGGAAGTTTGCGTGGCTATTATCAAATCCTTAGCAAAATATTTCAGGTACACCAAAATTGGAATAAGAATTCCAGCAGTTACAAACAGATGTTTTCTAATGGGAATCTAAAAATATGAATAAATTGTAAATAACAATAATAATTCACGTATAATGCAGACGCCAGGTGTTATTTAATACCCTGTTGGACGAATACCAATAGTAGAAAAATATATAAATGATCTGTAAAAACAATCCGACGGCATTAACAGTCATCAGAGTTCGATCTCTTTGTAAAATTCCATATTTCAACCATAAACTGCAACTGGATGAAAAACACAATGAACAATTTTAGATATTATTTTTAATTACAACATTAACTGTAAGTGTATCACTTTATAATGCCCGCTAAAAATGGAAATGCCGAGATGTCAGTTGTGTCTCGTTTTCGTCTGATGGTCAAGCAAATTCCTCTAAAATTTTTAAATTAAATTTTGTTAATTTAAAAAAAAAAAATATTTTTTTTTTTAATACTTACGTTCCGGAAAAAAATGTAAGAATAGTGGCAACAGTTGCTGCCAACTCAACAAAATCATTCAAATCCCACGAATATCCCATTACTTTATCTGCAAAGAAAAGATGTTAAAAATTGTAATTGTTTTATTAAAAGTAAACAAAATGTCAATGTGATTTATATTACCGTGATGGGGTAAACGCACGTACGATTCAAAATATTTATCAGACAAAAACATTTCAACAAACGTCAACAATCATATCCTTACTTCCGCGTATCAATCTGGTTAAACCAAAGCGGAAAATTATATTATTAACTTCGATGACAACAAACTAAAATACCGAAATGTAAACAAACACCGGACATGCAGTTCCTCTCCTCTCTATACATTCCGTGTCATACCGTAATTGGTTATCAAGTGTGGATTAATTCCGGACATTTTTTTCGAGTGTGACGAAAAATCTATAATTAATTGAATAGCAAAAGCATAAAACTTGTGTCACAAATTTTTATTTTATTCTTACCCACCAGATGTCACTTTGCAATTTCTAGCCGAAGGACCACTCACAGTTTTTAAGATTGAGTACCGTCCTTTGACTACCACTTTTCATTTTAAATTCTGTTTAGCAAGCACGTGTGGTGCTAGCGTGTTGCTTTCCATCTAAAATGACCAGCAGCTCGAAAAAGAAGAAGAAGAAGAAGGCTGATTTCCAAAAAGTGAAACTAAAAGCCGGCCGACGATTACCAAAAGGCTTAAATGTAACTAATACGGCTTTTAAAACCCGGAAAATCCAAATACGTGAACAACTTCGAAATGACATCGGCGCTGCTGCTTTCGATCACGGGAAGAAAATATTAAATTTAGACGTAAGTAATCGATCTGATGGGACTTAAAATCACAAAGAATAATTAATATTTATTTCAGGATCTTCTGCGCAATTTGAACCACCAAAACACGACCGCTCGACAAAACGCATTAAATGGACTGAAGGACCTATTCAACTCGAATAAACAAATAATCTGCAAGAATTTAAATGTGATATTATCAGCACTGGCGAAATTATTCGAGGACAAAAGCAACGATGTGCGAAAAAGCGCTTCGAACGTGCTCGATTTGATTTTATCGGCCGCAACGTCGAAGCAGATTTCGCCGGTTTTTCCAATCGTCGCTGCATATTTGAATTGTGGAATGACCCACGTCGAGCCGGCTGTTCAACGCGATTCCTTGAAATTTTTGGACGTGGTTTTACGTCATTTTCCTGAATTACTTGTGGATTCAAATCCGAAGATTTTGTCGAATTTTCTCGAACAAATTTCACGGAAAACGCTCAATAAATCAAACACGGGCAGAACGTTGCTGGTCAACCCGGAAAATCGACTGACGGGTCAGGAATGGCGATTGCAGGTGTTGAGGAGAGTTCAGAAGTTTATAGAAGCGATTTTAAGCAACAGGACGAAATTAAAGCGCGGGAAAGACGTTGATGCGAGGAATATTAGTTGGAATTCAAATCTTGTTCATGTTCGTGTACCGCATCCGGAATCGTTTTTAAATGAACATTTTCCTTCGAGTGGCTTTTCAATGTATAATTTTTTTATAAAGAATTTTTATAAAAATATTAATTTTTTAATTTTAATTTATTTTTATGAAATAGTTCGAATTTTAATCTGAATAAGGGAAAACAGAATATCATTGAGGATTCTGAAGAACTGCGCAAGTTCATGTCGTCTTTGGTTCCACTTTTGGTCGAAACGTGGATGGAAGTTAGACCGGAGCGAGCCAGCAATAAAAATGGTTTGTGTCGAATTTAGATTGCAATTTTTGAAGATTTTTAAAAATTTTTTTTTAAATTTTTAGGTCGAATTTTAACGAGTGATGCATTGGCTACATTGAGTTGTTTGATCGAAATATTGAAATTGATTTTAGATTCGATCGAATCGTATAATTTGGACGATCGATTGGTTTTGGTAGGATTTTTAGCAACAATTTTTATCGATTTTTATTCATTCTAATCGATTTTTGCAGAACGATTTTATGAAAAAAATATTTGAAAAAGAATTTTTCGAATATTTCATGATAAGTTTTCCATACGTTGCTACTTCCACTCAAAATGCGTCGAAGAATGGACAGAAAGGGAAAAAGAATTCGAAAAATCCACTACAGGGTGTAAACATAAAGGTATTGTTTACAATTTAAATTCTATTTACATTTTTAATAATATTTTTCTTGTGTTTTTTTAGGTTCTTAGTTGTAATCTGAATCTTTTGATAGTTTACATATTTGTAAAACTAAGTCCATCTTCGACTGGCAAGGAAGGGAGTTGGTCAGCCGTAATTAAATATTTGATCGCAGTGCTTCAGCATCCAGAATACAAAGTCGTGGCATACGATACCAAAATCATGCACGACATTTTAAAAACTATTTCGACAAACAGCAATTTTAAAGGTTCATTTTAATTATTTTTGATAAATTTTGGTAAAATTAGGTTTTAATTGAATTTATTTATTTAGATATTGGTGAAAGTTTGCTTTCAATCGCTCTGAGTTGTTACAAAAACGAAAATATCTCCATAAAGAAAAGATCTTTTTTACTTGAATTGTTTTCTGCATCGATACTGAATTTAGACCAACCGGCTGTGAGGTACAAATTCGCTTTAATTTTTAATAATTAATCCATACATCAAATTATTATTATTTTTTTCTAGTTCACCGGCATTAACTGAATGGTTAATGCTCCTGAGTAAAGAATTGCTCAATGCTAAATTAATTTCGCAAGTGATTCCAATAGCACAAACCATGGCGACGATGCAAAACGAGGCTTTTCTTTCGGGGTTGCAAGTTGAAAAATCGAATATTATAGGTGTTTATCTTAATTTAAATTTAATTTGATTAATTTTTTTGGATTTTGATTAATTTTATTGTTTCAGATTTGTTGCTGAGCATCGAAGCGAGTAGCAATGATTCGGAGAAAAACTGTCGCGGTGTAATTGAGCTTTTACTGTACGTAAAGCAGTTCGAAACGTGTGATTACAGAACATTGACGAAATATGTGAGAAACGGAGCGATATCAATAAACCTCCGCTGCTATTGTGTTACCATTTTAACTTTAAGGTACAAAATTGAAGAAAAAGCTAAAATTTATCCGTTTATTGATATCGATTTAATTATTTCAGGTATAACAGAAATGCGAGAAACTTGAGCGATACGGAAGCTTCTTTGTTCATCAGTTTTTTACTAAGTCTCGTTTTAGGTAGAAATTAATTAACGTTTTCGTGATAGGTGATTGAATTTATTAATTTTTAAAAAAATATTTCAGAGCCGATTTGCGAATCGCAATTAACGGGTTCCTATTTGCCATTGCGTTCACGTGTGTTCGACGCCGATACGGATTTGTGGGTTTCGCGGGAGAAGATTTTAACAATTGTTTGCATTTCGATCAACGAATTTGAAAACCTGACTCAACTAAAAAAGATATTTGTGGCGCACGTGTGCAATTTATTGGTACATTATTAGTAATTTAGCATTTAATGATATTAATTGTTTTATTTTTTTATTATTATTAGACTTTGGGTTACAGCTGCTCTCTAATTTGTTCATGGTCCATCACTAAGTTCTTGAAAGATTTGGATTTATTGGACGCCGTGTTTAATTCTGCAAAGGACGGTTTTGTGGAGTTTTTGATATCGACGATTTACACGGAACTTGTTCATGAAAAGAGCGCAAAAACGATAAATTTGGTTCTTGAAAACAAATTAATCTTGTATAGAATTGTGAGCATTCTAGAAAAGCTGGCGAGAGGTACGTAATTATTTTAGTGATCTAAACTAAACTTTTTTTTAAAAAAAAAACAAATGAAAATTGCAGATATCGAATTGGTAGTTCAGGCAACAACGATTTGCGTTGTTTTATCCAAGTTATTGCAACACTGGTCACCAAATAAAAAATATCTTCTCATAATTAAAGATATTGGACGACATATGAAGGTAAATTGTTTAAATTCACTTCCGGGGGACTCGAAATGCATCGAGTCTCAATGTGAAGTTCATTTTAATCGGTTTTTATGAGTTAATTGGTTTCAATGACGAACTGATTTGAATTTTTAATTTATTTTAGTTGCGGTTTGGTTCTGAATTTACGGACTCGGTTGGATGGAATTCTTTCATATACGAATTGCAAATGAAATTAGAATCAATTAATGAAGTGTAACAGTAATAATAATAATAATACCAAAAAAAATTTTTTAAGCTTTAAAATTTATTTCTTTTGTAAAATAAAAAAAAAATCAAACAAATGTAACAAGAAAATCAGCCTCATCAATTTATGTACATAATTAATCGAATTAATTATATTTCCTATTAAAAGAGTCGAAAATTCGGAAGAAATAAATTCCGTTTATTTGTTTGGAGTGAAAAAAAGAGAAAAATTATCATTTCGAGACTCAAATTAGCTGTGGGTGGTGCGCCATGAGTCTTTTTCCAATTTCTGGATTTATTTCAGGCAATGCGTGAGTTATTACGGATAGAGTTGGAGTTGGAGGCACGCTGGCTTCGGTCGTATCGTTTTCATTTTCAATTTCGGACAATCTAATTATTTAAAATTAAAAAAAAAAAAAAAAAAAAAAAAAATATTAAATTCATTGTATCGAGTTTTCTTTTATGCGAGGAAATTGGATTTATAAAGAACGCGTCCTTGAATTAATTCGTAAATCCAATTTCGCTTGCCAAAAAGTCACTGAAGCGAAAATGTCAAATTCATTTGCAATTCATTTCGCATTTTCACATACCGATCCAAGAGTTTTTGATGGCTGTTTCCGAACACCGATTTGTACGGTTTAGGGAGCGTGCTTTCAAAATGTGCATGAGGATTTCTGGGGGTCTCGTCATTGACGCACGACGACGCCGAGCCGGTGCTCATGTCCGAACTGCGTCTTCTGGTCATCAATCCGCCCCACAACGAAGAACTCTTGGGTTTCTCGTCTTCCTCGGGAATGCTTATGATGTGGCAATCGGGAGTCAAACTGCCACGTTTGGACAACATTGGCGAGTTTTGCGACACTTCGCTTCCCCTTTTTTTCCGACCCCTGTTGAGCATTGCGAGGAATTCACCGGCCATGAGACTTTCGCGGCGACCCAACGTACGGGTTCGGTGCAAACCCTCTTTCTGGCTCGTGGGTTTGATCTGCACTGATTTCACGCTGATTTTTCTCCACAGTGATGATCTTTTATTAAAATTAAAAGTTTTATTTATTTTTTTGGATTAAATTAAATTAAATTGAATTTTTTTAATTTACGTCGGTTCTTTCTGGCAACACAAAACTTTATTTTTGAGGTTTTCGAACACGCCCGGTTTGGGTTTATCCTCTTCGATGGATGAAACGTCTTTCCTTTGGTGGAACATTGGTTCTTTGTTTCCTGAAAGCCTGGTTTAGAAAATTTATGATAATAAAACATTTTATGTACTTTTCGGGCTGAACACGAGGCGTATCTCTCGTAATAACTCTATCAATGTCTGAGCTGATAAAAACCGGTTTATTCGAATCGATTAACTTTTTTTACCAAATTTGAAAATTTGAAATTTTTTTTTTTATTAGTTTTGTATTTCCCTACCTTAAATGCATAGTCGATCCAGCATAATTCGGGATTTTATGGATCAAAGTCGCTTGTGTATACGGTAAATTCGGATGGTGGTCATCCCAGAAAATATCTTTTTCGATTCTAGGAAGTTTTCCGTACAATTCGTCGACCCCTAAATAAGAAACCTTTAAAAATGTACAAATATTTTTTTTAAAAAAATTTTATTATGAATTTTTATATTTTTTAGTGGACCTGGATGTGTCTGTCGACCAACCAGTTTGTCTCAAAGTCATCTTCATCTTCGCCAAAAGGATTAATAAGTTGCTCAGCGACCTGTTTAATTTATTCAATGATAGGACAATTTTATTTCGACTGAATTCCACCACCCACAATGTGATTTGCTTTACCTGACCTTGAGCCAACCCATGTAGAAGAAAAACTGCAGCATGGTGAAAAAGGGCACGTACATATCAATGTCGTGGCGGTCATACTTTTGGGCGGGATCCAAATATTGTCGACCAATAAGGCACACGATGAAGAAAATATGCGTTGCCCAAGTGACCACCTGCAATGCCATTATATCATTACAAATATCCGTATCCCACACCATATTTGTTTGTTTTACTTGAGTATAAACGATGGGAACAGTCACCCAGTCGTAACACCACAACAAACTCGTTTTCGATCGAAAATTATTCAATTCCTGAAATAAAACAAAAATTTGTATCGAGAAGCTCGGCGGTGAAGCACAGGGGCAGCGCTAACAAAAATGGCTGTTTTGAAACTCGCGTAATTCAAAAGTAATTACACGCTCGCAACAAAGGGGGTGCACGAACTTCAAAGTAATTTGCTTTTACCCTTTGTGTAGTTGAAGGTCGACATTTGGAATTTGTCTGAGGGCCTTATAAGACAACAAATCAAACTTTAATGGCGCTCAGATGAGGATTGCCTTTATACGCGGGGCCCCATCCGACCCCCAAGCCCTGGGTTGGGTTCGTCATTATGATGGCAGACTTGCACTTGCAGTTAATTAAGGTCAAAACAAGATTTATTATGTTTTCTATTCCTGGCCGAACATATGTGTGGGTGTTAATGGGTTCGGTTTGAACAACGGGAATTAAATTTTACGATATTTTTTTTTTTTTTAGATATCTCGTGACATAACCTCTAAAATGTGTTTGACGGGGGCCCCGTCTTGGATCCGTCCTTCTTTCCTGGCTTGGTTTACTAGATTTATAAACCAATTCATCGGCACCCAATATTTGTTGATTTTCGCGTTGATTTTGTCCATCATGTTTATTTCTTCTTGCGTCAGAAAACCTGTACAATAATAAAAATTGATGTTTATACGCTCGGAGAAGTGTCGAGTTTATTTTAACCTGCTTCTATCAGATGTTCGGGCGTGGGGAAACGTTTTTTCACGGCGATACTGATCGATCTCAAGATGAGCACAAAACTGAGATTTAAATAACGCATTAAAGTTCTTCGGATTAATCGGCCCTTGTCGTCGCTGCCGTGCACATACATCGCCACCGTGTTCATTACCCTTCAAATAAAACATTAATTTCACATCTGGCACGTTTTTTTTAATGGTTTTCGAACGTTTACAACAAAAAAAGTCCTTTTTTGGGTAAGTATATAAAGCAAAAACGTTCTTGTTTATTTTATTTATATATCAAGTATCAGTAACAACTGATGACTCGACTTTAGGCGTTGTTTTAACGGCGTAAAATTCAATGTAAACGGATAAAACTTACCTGTCAGGCCATGGTATTGTTGTGAACTGGTTCCACCATCGTTGGACCACAAACATAACGTAAAATCCAAGCACAAACGAGAGTGGGATCAAGTCCAAGTAGTAAGCACAATAAAGGGAGACTTTCTCAAAAGTTCTCTTTTGGTCTTCAGTCATTAACAAACGGTACCACAAACTTATGAGGGTGAAACCCGCACAGTACACCAACATCTCTTTGTAAACCAATTTGTAGATGGAGCCGCGCCATTTGCCTAACAGTTTGGCAAAACCACAAAAAGTCGCTGTGGAGACGTCGAATTGATAAGTGATGGTCATCACTCCTTTTGTTACTGCACTCGAGATTCACTGCACGGGGTGAAAAGAAAACACATTGCTATATGTGGTAATGTGGGCTAGCTAACTCATCGCATTAAAACTCATTAGATTAAAGCGAGACAGAGTGAGAACAAAGACTGTCAATTGCTTTTTGACAAGGGGGTGGGTAGTTGGAATTGGGAAATGATTCATTTTATACTATCCTTGATGGTTGTTTTATTATTTTTGGGATGGTTAAATTGGGAATTTTTGTTATTCGGTCATAAGAACGGGTCAAATCCATTTAAAATAAATAAATAGTGGAAAAAAAAGATGGAAAAATTGCTAGTTTTATGTTGGATAACGTGTTATTAACGTTTAAACTGTAATTTAATAATAAAAGAAACTACTGGGGTGAGTTTTAAAACGTGTTATTTCTAGTCCTACTGAAATAACTGTTGAATTTAAAAAGAGAAAAAAAGTTTTCAAAAAAAAAATAAAATAAATGAGGAAGTGAGAAAATGTCAGGAATGTTTTAACTTTGAGAAAATTAAATTAAATTTGAAGTTTTTAGAATGATTTTTTTAAATATAAAACCGAATTTTTATAATAAAATGGAAATATGAAAAGAAAGCGCTTACCTTCGAGTTTCGACGGTTTAATTTTAGAAATGCTTAGCTCATCACTGAAATAGTGAACTTTATTTCAACCTTTATATACTTGTTGTCCGAGGTAACTCCTGAAGGACACGTGACTGAATTCCAAGTGGATGCATGCGGTGCTCGGTGTGGTCATGCAGTCTGATGTCTACTGTTTAAATTAAGGCGTTGCTCAAACCCAAGATTTGAATTTTTTTTTTGCGGTCGGAGCGAAATTAATTTGTTTGATGACAGGATTTATTCTTCCTGTACGCTTATTATATAATTTTTTTGTGTCAACGAACTTTAATTTTGTGTTTTTATTCTTTTTTGCTCTATCATTTCCTATGAAGTCAGATCAAGTTGCCTTGTTACAGGTTTGTAACTGACGCCATTCAAATATTAATTGGTTTCACCTTTTTTTTTTTTTTTTTGTGTTGAAAACGTGATATGTTACTCTTTGTTTTATGGAATTTAAAATTTAAAATTTTCGTGTTGCAATAAAATTTTTATTTTTTAACATTTTTATTTTTTTTTAAGTTTTGTTGTATTTCACCATATCTAGACATTGAAAATGTGATCTTACAAGGTGTACAGTAGAACAAATCGTTTGATTAGTTAATGATGTGGCGTTATAATGATACATTAAGAAGCAATCAATTCATTGTGTAAGAAAGCCAATTTGATGCAGCCGAGGTTCATTAAGCTCATTTACGTATGCCAAGGATCATTATAGCGAGAAAAAAATAATTTCTTCCCACGAAGTTAACAATTCACAGTTGGTG
The DNA here is from genome assembly GCA_034683725.1 of Strigamia crassipes. NCBI lineage: Eukaryota > Metazoa > Arthropoda > Chilopoda > Geophilomorpha > Linotaeniidae > Strigamia > Strigamia crassipes. Next base: position 12,012 of record JAQFXT010000501.1, read on the forward strand.
ATCAACCTTTTAAGAAAAAACGTGTTGTTGATGTTGTTGCCTTGACCTTAGAAAATGAGGCAATATGAGTGTGCTTGCTGAGTGATGGTTAAAGTTTTTATGTGTGCTTAAAGTACAGCTATAGAAGTAAAAATAATTTTTTCGTTCAAGTGGAAAGAGAATGAGTCGTAATTGTTTTTGAAATAAAAATATATTTAGGGTAAAAAATAATCAAATCCACCTTTGAGTGAAATTAGGACAAGGGTCTTCATATTTTGTGCTAGATCTTCACATTTTTGAGCTAGTTTCATTTAGTCATTTGTGTAAAATGCGCGCCAAATTGAGATCAGGTGTTTATGTCGTCTGCTACTGCGAGATAAATAAATAAAAAAATACATTTTCAAATGACAAATTCCACCAGGTTAATTTACAAATCGCAATGTGTCGGAAAATATTTTTATTGCTTATAATAAAAATGATGTAAATAGCAACAAAAGAATTTGATAACGAATTTTAAAATTACCGAAACCGAAACCTTTAAATAAAATAATAAATACAGCGCTGTAACTGTAACTTTCAATTAGATGTTTTAGTGAGAACAACTTTCTTTGTTTTTCTATTATTTGTGCTTGAACAATAGAATTTTAATAAACTTAAGAAAACAAAAGTTAAGGAAATAAACTATAACCAATGAGCTGGAAACAGCTCATTGCTACAGCGCTTATCAAATATTCGTCATCGGCAGGTGGCTCCTAATCTCACGGTCATGGTTGCAGTGACCATTTTAGGTACTTGGTGACCAGGCATGGTAGTTTTAAACCGGACTGGAGTGCCATGCTTTACGTAATGTTTACCGATCGTTTTTAACATAACAATGCAGTATTGTCCACCAAATATTACTCTGTCCGAAGTTTGGTTCAACCATGGAGTTTCTCAATGCTTTATGGAAACTGTTTCATCCATTATTTTATCCACTTTTATTCTAATTTTCGGATCTGTTCAACATTTCGTTTATTTCAAATACGCAAATAAATACCAACGAAACGTATTACCAAGTTCAATACTCTTCAAACTCCAGGTTAATCTTAACAATGGAATTTTACATTAAAGGAAATTATCATTTTTATGTATTTTCAGATCATTTTGACCATCACTTTACCCGTTCTGTCACTAATTCGACTCATTTTGCAAGCAGCCCTATTGAAAAACCATGTTTTATACGGCTACATGATCCTTTCATTCCTCTGCAATTCAATCTATTGGTTTTATTCGCTTTCAATAATATTTTTAGAACGATGGAATCTCTTACCTTCAGTTCCAACACGGGGTCATGGGTTGATGATTCTCGTTTTCTGGACATTGGCGTTTATAAATGAAAATTTATCATTCCTGAACATAAGAAATGAAGAGTGGTGGTTTCATACTTTGAAAAGGTAAAGAAAATTAACCAATTTTTTGTATTTTAATTTATTTTATTTTATTTTATTTTATTTTTTTTAGTCTTACGGATAAAGTAGAAATGACTTTATTTGTCCTTCGATATGTTTTCACTTTTCTTATATTTCTGATTGGTATGAAAGCACCGGGATTGGTCCGTGAGCCTGCATTAATCTCCCACGAACGTCTAGTTGAAGTAAATGACAAAAACAATTTTTATTTTTAAAATACAAAATATTAAAATCTCTTTTTATTTTTTTTAGGAAGATCTAGAAAATCAAACTGAATCTCAAGGCTCAGCATTTAGAAATATGTGTTCTAAAATCAGGAGGATCATGCCTATGATTTGGCCCAAGAAAAATATTATTTTGCAATTTGTTGTGATATTTTGCTTTATTTTGCTTATTATTCAACGTGTGGTTAATCCTCTAACTCCATTGTTTTATAAACACATAAGTACGTGATGAAAATACCGAATAATTATTATTTTTCAATTAAAACTGTTTAATCATTTTTCTTGCAGTTGATAGTTTGACGTACAGCGATTCGAAAGTGGAACTTCTGTATAGATGGGATTTGGTTTTGATCTACATGGTTTTATGGTCACTACGAGGTGATTAGGAATTCATTCATTTGCGAAGATTTTCTAATAATGGAATTAATTTTTGTACGTAATAGGAAATGGATTTCTGAGTAATTTAACGTCGTTTCTTTGGATCAAAGTTTCACAATACACCGACAGGGAGACTGAGATCAAACTGTTTTCTCATTTACACAGTTTAGCACTTCGTTGGCATTTAACCCGTAAAACTGGAGAGGTCCTTAAAGTTGTGGATAGGGGTGTGCAAAGTTTAGACACTTTTCTCAGGTATGAAATTAATTTTTCTAAAAAAAGTTTCACATTTTTTTAATTTTTTAATTTTTTTTTTTTAGTTATATTATTTTTAATATTTTTCCTACTATAATTGATATTATAGTAGCGATTGTGTACCTTGCAACGGCCATAAGTGGATGGTTCGGATTGATTCTCTTTATAACTATGGTTATTTATTTATGTAAGTGAATGCGAAAGGTTGAGTCAAAATTTAGTTCAATTAAAATGATTATGCGGATTAATTAATGGATATTTATTCGCAGCTGTCACAATTATTATCACGGAATGGCGAACTAAGTACCGACGAGCGATGAACAAATTGAGTAATGAAATGGAAACAATTGCCGTTGATTCTTTGCTGAATTTCGAAACGGTATTTTTAAAAATAAATAAATATTTTTTGTTTATTTTATAAAGAAAAATATTTACAAATTGAATTAAATAGGTTAAGTATTATACCGCGGAGAGTTATGAAGTTGAGAGGTACAGGGAATCCATTCTAAAATATCAAGTAATTTAGAAATATAGTTTTAATTTGAAATTATTTTTTAAATACTTGATTTTTTTCCTTCTTCTAAAAATAAAAGGTGGCGGAATGGCAAACACAGGCATCTCTGAACGCTTTGAACACTGCGCAAAACGTTATAATGTCGGCTGGCTTAATGGCCGGCATGTTGTTATGCGCTCACATGGTTGTGTATTATCCTCATTTAACTGTCGGTGATTTCGTTCTGTTCGTGTCCTACACATTGCAATTTTACCAACCGCTGAATTACTTCGGCACATACTATAGGTTCGTATTTAAAAATGAGTTTAATTTATGTAATATATTTTTTTTTGTGTGTTTTAGGGTCATCCAAAGAGCTTTTATCGATATGGAAAACATGTTCGATCTCATGAAACAGAAATCGGAAGTGAAAGACATTTCCAATGCTCCGAATTTATTTTTTTCAAATGGAAAAATCGAATTTAAAAACGTCTCCTTCGCGTACACACCCGAGTAAATATTACAAAAAATAATAATTTTCGCGTTATTGAGTAAATTTTGTATTTTTAAACCAGACGACAAATTTTGAAGAAAATTAACTTAACCATTCAGCCGGGACAAACAATTGCAATCGTTGGGCCAACAGGCGCCGGCAAAAGCACCGTAGTTCGTTTACTGTTTCGTTTGTACGATGTCACAGAAGGAATGATATTAGTCGATGGTCAAGACATAACGAAGGTCACGCAAAAGTCGCTCAGGCAACTGATAGGTGTCGTTCCGCAAGACACGGTCCTGTTTAATGCGGACATTAGGTACAATATTCGGTACGGAAGAGTCACCGCGGACGACAAGGAAGTGGAAACGGCTTCGGAAGCGGCCGAAATTCACAATTCGATTCTTACTTTCCCACAAGGTTTGTTTCTAAAATTATTTCCGAATATTAAAACCTAAAATCCGATGTTGATGATCATTTTTAGGTTACGAGACGGTTGTCGGAGAACGCGGGTTAAAATTGAGCGGCGGAGAAAAACAACGCGTCGCTATAGCACGAACGATCCTTAAACAGCCGTCGGTGATTTTACTAGACGAAGCTACTTCCGCTTTAGACACACAAACTGAAAGAAACATCCAGTCCTCACTGGCAAGGCTGTGTGCGAATAAAACAACGATTATTGTTGCTCATAGGTAAAAATTAGCATTTTTTAATGCGTTATTTGTTGTTTATTGTTTTGTTTTTACGTAGGTTATCAACGATAGTGCATGCTGATCAAATATGCGTATTAAAAGACGGCGAAATCATCGAATCGGGCACGTAAGTAGCTGTAAACCGAACGATTCGTTAGAAAAACAGTGTAAAAAAATCTTGTTTTTCCATAGACACGATGCATTACTTAAATTAGAAGGGGAATATTACCAAATGTGGCAGGCCCAGCAAAAAGAGTACAAGCAAATGGAAAGCAACGACGACGACGGTCGTTCGTACAACTACGACGACGAAGTGACGCTTGATAATAACAAGTTAGATTAGGCGTAATTAGATGTTAAATGTTGAATAAAGATGTTTCCATGGGTGAAATACAGAATTATACGTATTATTTTTAATACTTAAATAGAAATTAAGTTAGAATTAAATTAGTGTACAAGTTTTACAAAAATAAAGTGCCACGGAAAGAGTTTAAAGCCTAGAAAATAAAAATCGTACAAATTGGTTTGAATAAATTAATATTTAAAAAAAAAAAAAAAAAAATTTAATTTAATTTAATTTAATAAAGTACTACGACCGTTAACCCTGTTTTCTCAAATTGCACGCTGTAATTATTGCAAATAATTGTCAAAAATGGCTTAAAATATCTATATAATAATTAACAAGACCGTTATTACGACGAGAAAACGGAAGTGCGAGACTCCAGAATACTGATCAATACATCATATCAAACTGCCGGCTCCAGTAAATCCCATTTCGTCGGCTCCAACTGAGTGCAAAACTCCATGCTCAAATACGCGCCTTCGGTAGGCGACTTAACACCGAGACACGTTCCAGCGGCCATGTTGTAAAGTTGAGTATCGAGCTGAAAATTTCAAATATTAAATCAATCATCGAACATTTTATCGTTAAATTCGTGCGCAACTAGTGTTTTGTGACGCCAGGATTGCGTACTGCCCATTTCGTGGCACTTGGCCAACCGTGGATATTCTTCCCCCGCGTCCATACATAAAAGTTCCGCCAAAATTAGCTCGTCCTTTTTAGATTCAAACCACATCTAGAAAAAATAAAGAAACTTATAATTTTTGTATTTGGAAATTTTTTTAATTTTTTTAATTTTTTTTTTACTTGGTTTTTAGCTTTACGGCAGCGCCGTAAGACTAACAGCGAGCCTTTAATTGTCACATCCTTATCGGACTCGACGCACAAATCAGTTTTCCTTAAATGAATCTAACAAGGCGCCATTATTGCGTGATTTAAGACGGAATAAATTGGTTTGTTTTGTCACCTTCACCTGATATTTTTTGATTAGTTTCGATTTATTCTTCTTCCGCATCGGGTCGGCCGCGATTATCTTCTTCATTTGTTTGTGCTTTAAAACCATCATTTTCGACTTGGAAATGCGCGGATTCGGAGGTTTTAACTCGGGGTAGATGTTTTTTAAATACCAATCGAAGCTTTTGCAATTTAATCGCTTCCGAAGTTCGATTCGTTCGGATACGTTGCCGTAGAATTGTCGTTTCGCGTCGGGCCGCATTTTGAAGTAATTTTCCTTGTATTCGTCCATCCAAACGTGAGCTACTCGCAAAGAATTATACATGACTGTGTCCTTTCCAGTCGGTGACCCGTACGGTCGTCGTTGTCGAAATACGTGCCCGACGCGCGAGCACGGCACGATGTAAAGCGATCCTCCGCACATCCAAACCTGGACAAATAACAAAATATTAATTAATTTCTAATTTCGATTTTTAATTTCTTTCTGCGTAAATAGTCGAACCCGAAATGAAATTTCAAGATTTTCGCCTCCCCAAGTGTCCATTCCGCTGTCGTACTGCCCAATCTCGAAGAAATATGCGCGGTCGATTGCAAACAGACCACCGGCCATCGTGGGTGATCGAAACGGTTTGACGAAATCCGCCTTCGTTGCCAGAACGTTCGGCGGTAAACTATCCCACTTGAAATGGAGGCCCCAATTGAATCCCCCGCGTACAATCGGTGAAGAAGTATAGAGAAACGTGTCTGCATTGATAATATCTATGATGGGACACACAACTTTGCTGCGATCGTTCGAGATTTCGGATATTAGAGGCTCCAACCACATTTTATTTACTTCGCAGTGACTGTCAAGAAAAACCAAAACCTAAATAAATAAAAATTAAATTAATAAAACAAATTTTGTGAGTTTTATTATTTTTCAGACTTCGCCTTTCGTGTGTTTTGCACCGAACATTCGTGCTCGAATCAGACCTTCACGTTTCGTGGTACGGATCAGTTTAACCTTTTCTAGAAAATTCACGGTCAGGTAATCTTGTAAAGGTGTTTTCAATTCATCTAAATATTTTTTTTTTTTTAAATAGATTAGATTACGATAGATATTTTTGCGAGCATTTTCAAAACCTAATTCGCTAAAATCGTCCACCAAGATAATTTCTTCGATCAAATAATCCGGAGTCCGGTCAAAAACGCTGTGAACGGTTCTTAGAAGAGCGGATTTCGCCTCGTTGTAGAAACAAATTACAATGCTCGCACTGGGAAGATTTCTAGAGTAATTCAACGATTTGCACCTGCAAATTTAAAAAAAAAAATTAATAAAAATTTATATTTCTCGGTATAAATGCATTTACAATGGATTCCTGGTGTCAGGAATGGTTCGATGACAACTTAATCGATTACTAACAAGAAGATTAAACGAATGTTGACGGCTTCCTTCGTCTCTTATTTTCTGGTCGTCCGGCGACCGCACTAAACCGATGTCTTCAACGTTCTTTTTAAAATGGCGGATCTCGCCCTCTCTGATATCGGGCATGTTCATTTTGACGGGCAATTTGCGTTGATGTTTAAATTCGATATCTTTATTGCCGTACACGTGGAAATCGTTCGGGATGTTGTTATCTTGGTCGTTGTTGACGGAAGGGCTGTAAATGTGTTTCCCGCTCGTTGATTGTGCACTGAGTCGCTCGAAAAAGTGCACATTATGATGAGTATTTGTCGTGTTTAACGTATTGTACAGGTATAGGATGATGGCCCACGTGATGGATGTCACCAGAATTCCAAGGCAGAAGGATCTGCACTTAAAGGACATTTCTTGCCGAGGTTTCGCTCAATTTCATTTGGTGATGGTTCTTGAAAGAAAAAAAATAGATTTATTTATTTATTTATTTTTAATTGAGTAATAAAAAATTATATTTTTTTTTAACCAGCAACAACTGCTGGAAAATTACGATCTGAAGGTACCGGTGACCGGTCGTTATATAACAAAAAAAAAGAAAAGTTTTCATCCAGTTTTACCGAGCTGGTTTGTGCTTGAGTCCAGAAATAAGTCATTTTAAAAACCCAACTTTTCATATGTGACATAATAACGCGAGCAAAACAAACGTGTTTAAGTCCATCGTTCCGTAATATCTCACTACGTGGCACTGCATCTATTTAAAAAAAATTATTTATTTGTATTATCATTGCTTTATTACATAAAGGTTCTATTATTTACTTTTATTTATTTAGTAATTCCACTTTTAAAAATTATAAACATCCAAAAAGGAGTACGGATTAAACGAACACAGGTGCTGTATTGTCGTACGCGTACACCGCCCAATCACGTGATATCGGTTTTAAATATGGCGCCAATGATGCAGTGTGCGGAGGTTTCATTTCATGTCTCGCGATTATACAGGAAAAATGGAAGAATTTCTTCGCTGCAGTTCGGGGGATTGATGATCACGAGTAAGTAAAATGTAGGAGTAGTGTTGGGGCGAAGATTTAATTTAAATGGCTGTCTCGAAGCGCGCACTACGGGTAAGCCCCGATGTAAGCAAACGAGTTTCTTTATGTGAGCAAAAAAGTACTCAATAATAATAAAACTCTGGAGCCAAAATTGAATGCAAGCTGCGAGTTGGAAGCAGCACATAAATTCCGCTCTTACTTAACCAGTTTGAAATTTATTTATTCTTTCCTGGTTGGTTTATAAAAAGAATGAAATTCCGACGCGAATTGAAACGTAAACATTGGAAATCGATTGCGAATTTCCAATTTTTCGATTAAATATTTTATTTCGTTTTGGATTGTGTCGTGGTTTTATGAGCGTTTTAAAAGTGTCGTAAAAATGAGTTATGAGTTGTTTGATTTTTTAGGAATTTAAAAAAAAAAAAAAAAATGAAGAATATAATTAAGTTTTGAGGTCTTCATAGCTGGAATTTGGACTAGAGTCGAATTTAAAGTCGTCGACAGCTGTAAAAGGTGTTATCTCACCTATTGGTGCTAAGGTCACGTGACTAAAATATGGGGAATTATTGATTCTCTGCATCAATAAAAATCGGTTCGTGTTTTGCTGAATTCACCGCAGTGAATTTTTTTTTTTGTGTGATAATTTGTTCAAGTGTTTCTGTTCTCAGGGGTTTGTGTAAAAAAAAATAAAATATTTTTAACAGTTAAGATAATTTTATTTATTTATTTATTTTTTTTTTAGAATTTTTATTTTTTTTATTTTTGGTGTGGTTTGATTGTGATAAATTGTATGCAGGATTAATACAGTGTAATAAATACGCGTGGATAAATTTAGAGTTCATTGGAATTGCTGATATCACGTGGCAGGTTTCAATTATGACAGTGAACGCGGTTTAGTGTTTGATATTGTAAACAGAGTTTAATTAATTGAGGATGGGTATCTCGGTTCTCATGGTTACAATTGGTTCGAATGACATTTTGGATTGCACAGTGTCATAAAGATTACAATTGATTTTTTTTTTTTCTTTTAAAAACAACATTTTTTGTATTTAATTGTTTTTTGTATTTTTCTTACAGATCAGCAGGTCGGAAGAGAGTAATATGAAGGATATTAAAATGTTTCCACAAATAGAAGAAGAACCGGAGGATTCTGGACTCGAAGTTTCATCTAAATTCACTGTGGAAAGAGTGACACTTGATCCGAAAACCGACTCGGCTAGCAACAAGGAAAATCAATGTAAAGATGACGTTTTCTTGGAGGTAATTTCCGATATAAATTATTTAATTAATCAGTGTCATTTTTTTTTTTTTAATCTCTGGCTAAAAAAAAAAAAAATTCTATTTTTGATTCCCCCCAGTTTGGCTAACGACGCTTCATTCATGTCTTGATTTAAAAAAAAAAAAAATTTATTTTGAAAATAAATATTTTCTGAGATTTTTTTTTCTAACAAATCTGTGAATTATGAATTTTAATTTTATTGTTTAAATTTATTGTTTTTTTTTAATTAAAAAATGTTGATGCAGTATAATGTCTGGAATGGCCTTGGTTTACTAGTAAAAGGTTCCAAATATTATTTTAATTTGGGCCACTTTCATTTATGTATATGACATATTTAATTTTTATTTATTTTTTATATATTTTAATTGATTGATGGCACAGTTCGCGTCCCAGTAAGTGAATCTTTAATATAAATTAAATTACAGTAGGAAAATTTAATTGGAGTTTTATTCGGCGATAAAAACGGTAAAATGTCGTAAAATTATATTTATAAATTTTTTTTTTGAGAGCGTAAATTTTTCCTGACCTCTGTAATTTAGTCCAGATGCTCGTGGGAGGCTAATGAAGGTCACGTGACGTAAGTGTGCATAAGTCTCGAGTCTTGAGCAAGAGACATTTTTTTTTTTTTTTTTTTTGTTGACTAAAAAGTGCAATGTTTGATATAAAAACGGAAGTGAACCTTGCCGCGCGTTCGTGAGGGAGCAGGTGAGTACAGTTTGTGTTTACCGACTGATAAAACGTGCGCTTACTCGATGACACAATTTTTTTTTTTTTGTTTTTTGTTTTTGAACATTTTTGCGCCGTTACCGCGAGCGGGATTTATGTGCTCGTCTTAAAACATCAACGAACTTGGAATTTTTTTCCGTTCTCGCAATTCTTGACCTAGTTTCGCGGCTTTTTTCAGGGCGGTGGTTGCCTTGGCAAAGTGAGTATGAAGGAAAGTTGTGTAATCATTCGTTGTGCATAGAAATGATAGTGTTTGTGCGGGTTTGGAATTATTTAAGTTTGGTTTGGGTTTTTTTTTTTTTTTTTTTTTTTTTTTTGGATTTATTTAGGTGGATTTTATTTTGTTTTGTTTTGGTTATTTGGGTGTTTGCGATGCTTTTTAGTTGGTTTATTCGTTTACGTCATTGGCTGAACGCTAAGTGCGAACTCTAGGTCAATTTTGACAGATGATTAGTGTTATGTAATCAAGGTCAAACCGGTTGCTAAACCTACTGGTTTGAAATTTATTGGGTTGTAAAGGATTAAAATAAATAGAAAATTTTAATTTTAAAATTATTATTATTATTATTATTATTATTATTATTTTGAATTTTATTTATTTTAGATGAAGAATTGTAAATTTGATGCGTGAAAAATGAGGAAAAATAGGGAATTTTAATTAAAAATAGAGGAAAAAATGGGTAATTTTAATTAAAAATAGAGAAAAAAATGGGTAATTTTATTTAATAATAGAGAAAAAAGAGGAAATTTAATTTTATAACAGAAAGAATAGAAAAGTTTATTTAAAAACTAAAAAAACGTCATTTTAAACTATTAAAATTGCAAAACACCAAGGAAAAATCAGTCGTAAAGATAATTTGGTTTTATCTAGGAATAAGTCAGAGGATTTGTTGTTCTTTTGCTACATAATAAATGTTTCGTTATATCCTTCTTCTCATTACTTGGTTTGGAGTCGAAACGTGCGTTTCGGCCATTTAATCCAAATTATATTTTTATTTTAAATAATTTGAAAATTAGACACAAAAAAAAAAAATGCCTATTCAGATCTTCAAATTAGCCGTAAAAAATTATAAATTCGATTCGCAGGTAAGCTTTACAATACCACATTTTAATTTTTTTACCTTTTATATCTTTGTCCCCCTAAACTCGAGGTTGGTCTCACCCGCACAGCACCATTTGGTTTGCTATTGATCTGATGGGAGAACGCAACTGGAGTGTTTGTGTATCGCCTCAAAAATTGCGCGATTGCTCATCACGATGAAACCCAGGAAGGAAAAAAAATTCGTTTAACGTATTATACAATGTCAACGTAAAATCGAACGAGTTTTAGACGCCGATTCGCCGCTTGACCGCTTGACGGGAGAGGATTTTTGCGATGACGAAATAGAAATATGTTTTGTATAGAGAAAATCGTTGCCTAAACACACATTTATTCAGCAAAATTGCGAAAAGCAGCTGCAAACATGAATTTGAAGCAGTAAGCACTAATTCTTATAATTCGTTCTATATATATGTTTAAATTTGAGTCGTATTCAGACTGCACGTGTCGGATAAGTGGTTTCCATTATGTTGGCGGTTTCGGGGGATTTAAATTTTTATTTTTATTTAGTCGAGTAAATCTTTTATTAAGCGAATTTGGGGTAAAATTAGCTCGCTATAAGAGCACAAAGGTGTGCAGTTGAGAGCTGGGCGTGGCACTGGAGACGGAATTGCAGGTTGGAGAACACTACGAGTAATTTTGCAATATAATAACCGCCTTTTTCTTTTCTTTTTTCTTTTTTATTTCTCCACGTGTAAGCTGGTTGGGCATGAATTACGTATACGTTTTTTGGTGCTTATATATTCGGTTTAACAACATTTTTTTTTATTTTTTATTGTTTTAGTCGTCGATGAATAAATAAATGGTGGGTTGTTCCAATCCAAGGTCAGATAATGTTTTTTATGGCGGCGAGTTTTGTAACTAAGGAGAATTGTGGGGAAAACGTGCAGTGTGACGTCAGTGGTTATTAGTTTGGGTTTTAATGGCGCTGTCCGCTGTGGGTTTGTGGGTTTTGTGTTTATGTTTTATGTTTTTTTTTTTTTTTTTGAATTAATTTTAATGAAAAGAATTGTTGAGTGGGCGGTTTTAGTGCGGGTCCGGGTTCTCTTAGTCCCCCCTTGGCACTTCGGGAAAGAAAAATTATGTAATTTTGTTGGTTGATTTTCAAAATGATCGAATCTAACAGGTTTTGATGGCTTTAGTTTGGTTTTTAGACCAATCAAGTATTTTATTTCGATCAAGATGAAGCTTTTATTTGATACGCTATGACATAAGTTAATAATCAATTTAAAACGCGAGCAAACAAAATTAACTCGTAAACAAAATATAATTTCCCCCCCCCAAAAAAAAAAAAAAAATTAAATTAGTCAACAAATGACTAATGAATACCAAATTAGAAATTACCATCAACTGCCAAAAAAAAAAATTTTATTTTATTATTTTTTTAATTTTTTTAATAAATAAATTTCACGAGCCCTTGTCCCAGTATTTCGATTAACCCAATAGCAAATTGGATGTGATTAAACGCTATTATTATGAGGGGGCGCTAGTTGTTTGCAATGATTTGCCCACTATAGAAATAGCGCAGAGCTGAAAACAGACATCAGCTGCTGCAAGGCGTGGTTTTTGCGTTCTCTGCACCAAACATGCGAAATTGTTCTTTCATCTTTGACCCCCGTCTTGTTTTATCATCCAAAAGTGAGCTGATACTTAGGAAAGTTTTTGTGCTTCCGAGTTCGGGCTTCCGATGCGTGTGAGCGGGGAGCGGCTAAAATGGCAGAAGCGAGCAAAATAAGCGAAAGGGTGAGTTTGCAAACTGTTTGGAGTTATTTTAGTTGCACAGATCGCAATCTAAAGAGGGAGAATGAACCGTAGAAATGAATAGAATGGGTTTGATCGTTAAAAATAGTCGTGTTTGACGGTCGCGATCTTTTTTGGTGCATTGTTTATTATATAAAGAGGAGTTTTCGACAGTTGACACATGTTGCCCTTGAAGTGGTTGAAAATGTCAGTCCAAAGAAAGCGAAATGATTCAGTTCGGATTCGCAGCCAGAAAGTGTAAACTCGAGATTGGTTGGTGCCGTTTGTGTTTTTATTTTGGTTTTTATGTAACGTTTTTGTTCCATAGGTGCAAGTTTAAGGTTTGTGTATGTGAATGAAATTAATCTGCCTTCACATGGTGCCAAATGTGGGCGTCCGGTTTTAATTTTCGGATTGCTCGGGTCCGTTTGACCTTAGCCTCTCTCGAGGATCAATTCGATCAATTTCATCAATTCAATTTTATTTTTAAAAAAAAAAAAAAAATTTTTAAATTAAGATTAATTTGATTGATTTAAATCTCTATTGTTATTGATTTCATTGAGAAATTTGAAAATTTTTTTTTTTTTTTAATTTTGACTAATTTGATGACTAATTTTAAACAGTAAGTTCCAGTTTAGCCCAGACTGTTTGGTGCCAAGTGACTGCTACATAATAGACCTTTATGAGTTGTAAATATATAATTTTTTTTTTTTTTTGAAATACAAGGGCAAATGTAGGAGTTGCGGTTTGGTTTTGATTGATGAATAATGCGGATGGAGATAGCGATCTGAGATAAAGTTATCTCGATTAATTTGTTAAAGAGTTTATTTGTTATCGAAAAATAAAGAAAAGTTGTTGACAAATTGGGTTGACTGGAGTGAGAAAAAAGACTTAAATAGTGTAAATTGGTGTGCAATTAGTGGAGTGTCGAGTTTTGAAACTGAAACGCAATCGGACTGGAAATCAATGATTTTGTGCGTTTTATTTCGTGAGGATTGATACGATAGAAATCTGCCTTACTCCCCCCTTTGGTTCGACGGTATATAAAAGTGATTTCGTGGAAATGCGGCGTTTTTCAAACGTGAAATCGTAAAAAATGTCGATTCGAAGAACCCGCTCTGGTTTCCATCCCTCTGGCGATGCTGGCGCGCACTAACTGCACATGCGCATTGCACTCGAGGGAAGCCCATTTATATAGGAGGTTATGAATGCTCGTGAACGTGCAAGCAGAACTACGAGAAGGCCAACATGAGGGACCGGAAAAGTCGTAAAACTAAGGGACGGGTCTCTAAGGTACGCATTTGGCACCGGCAGAAAATAATCAAAATGAAAAGATTTTTTTTTTGCACAAAACCCATTGATTGATTGATTATTTTTTTCATTATTATTATTTTTTTTTTTATTAAATTAAATTAAATTAAATTTTTTTTTTTAGTTTTAGTTTTAAAAAAAATTACATTACTTTTTTGGTTGAAATGTTATTTGATATTATTCAAACCGGATCTCTTGTTTTCATAATTGAATTAATGTTAGCATTACACAATCGTTAATTTCTTTTTCCCCCTCCTCTGTTGGTTAATTTTGTAATTTAAAAGGATTTTTTTTTTTGGTTCAGTCTCGGTTGATTTTGTAATTTATTATATCGTTCGGGTTTGTGATGGAATTTTACGATTTTAAATTTTTTTTTTTTTTAATTTTATTTTTATTGGATTACGGGTTTTTTTTTAAAAAAAAAAAAATTTTTTTAGGGTTGAAAGTTGTTTTTGTATATATAAGTTGGAGTTTTTTGGAAGGAAAAATGTGGTGCGAGTTTGACGTTCACATGTGGCAAACCCAAATTTAGTTCTGTGGCAGAAGTTGCTCATTACGAAAAAGGAAATTAATTCCTTCGGAATCAATACGAAGTTTGTGCTTGAATGAATGCAGCACGGAAACTTTATTTTTTTTTAAGGTTAATGTCAAAAAAAACATCAACTTGTTTCCATTTCCTGGTATATGTTTCAAAAAACGGATAAATCGCTTTAATTTTGAAAAACAAGTCAATAAAATAATTATTAATACCTAAAATAGATATTTTTCTTCTAATTTTGAATCATTAAAGGTCAAATCACTATCCAATTAATCTTATTTCCTATTAAAACATCACAAAAGTTTATCATTTGTTAAATAGTGACATTTCCCACTATAAATTTAAAAAAAAAAAATCAAAATAAATAAATAAATAAATTCTACGCGTTACAATATATAAAAATTTCCTGTTTCTTTTTGTATTTAAGTACCACTTCCGTACAAAACTTGATAAAAATAAAAAACAAAAAATTTCCTGCGTGTAAATTCAGATTCGATAACATAACATTACATAAGCGTGTTATCATTGACTATATAGATATTTATGTCCATGCAAATTCATTATTATTATTTAAAAATGTATTATTATTTTTTTTATAAAATCAAAATAATGTTGTAACACGTGTACTGGGGGGATGTAGAAGGGTTGTTCCACTTCCACTTCCCTTTTATCTCGAGATTAATTTGTATTCCAGTCACAACTTGATGGTAACCAAGAGCACACTCCCATTCCTACAACGCATTGTGTCACACTCCTTAAATACACTTCACATCAGCAATCAGGATCCGCCTTTAAAAGAAAAGAAAAAAATAAATAAATGAAATAAAAAATTTAATTTATTATTTCCAATTTCGAGTATAAGACGACACGAAAACGGGTTTTATTTCCTAAAGGATGGAGCAGAAATCGCATTATCGCCATGACAACGGTGTGAGTTGTCGCAAACAAGCAAAACGCAATTCGATTACACATCATTTCACTCGATAGTATCAATAAATCATCGGCATATCAACGAAAACAACTATTTGATCGCGATATAACGCGTTAATTAAATGAGTTAAATTAGGCCTAAATGATTTTTTTTTTTTTTTCGACGCGATAAAATTGAATTTTGAATTTTGATTTTGTTTGTTGTAGGATTTCCCTCCATTGCCCGTCATCATCACGGAAGATTGCGACAGTCCCGCAGCGGACAACGGGCACGGCCACGCAATGGTCAATGAAAACGGCAACGCCACTCATTCGGACAAGTCGTCAACGTCATCAACACGCACGTGGTCTGGTAAAAGGGCTCAATCGCCGACCGACGGCCGAGTTCGGCGTAAATCGGGCGATGACGTCCTGACTTCGAATACCGGTCGCAAGACAACCATCAATCTGTTCGACGCATTCCGCCCGCGCTCAAAGTCAGAGGCGAGCAAAAACAAGAAACCAACTATCATTAGTAGTGTGAAAAACTCGATTCAAAATTCGCTGCACTTGCACCCGTCGTCCACGCACGGCCAGAAAACTACGCCCGTTTCGGCGTCAACTTCGGACAAACACAAACACGATATGGTGGGCGATTCGCACAAGAAAACCAGTATGGCGGCCAAAGTGATGGACATGTTCCGTTCACGGTCACATTCGATGACCAATGATCCTCGACACCGAGAAGGCAGTCCTAAAATACAGGTATTTAACGACTAATCTTTTATTTTTCTATCTTGAAATGGCGGATTTTTGTTTTGTTTCTTCCCGCCATTTTTTTTTTTTTTTTTTACGGCGCTTTAGGTGCGAAGATTATAAGGTAATTGTGAACACGAATTAATGGCGAAACTAATGGCAATTATGCGATTAAATTACGTGGAGATAATTTGAAACATTTTGTATATTTATATAATTAACTGATAATGATTGTGTGATGATGGGTTTCGGTTTTGTAGTTAGATTAATGGTTGCGGTCGGTGCCGCTAGATGGCGCCATGCATCCAGATCGTAAATTTTTTTACCTTGTGGTGGGGTTAAATGAAAACAAAAGCGAGATTACCTCGAATTTTTAGTCGTGGTTGCTCGTAAATTGACAAAATTAAAATTAAAACTTGAAAATGAAACAATTTTGGGTTTTTATTTTTGCTCGTTCGGCATCAGTAAATGGCGGATGAGTCACGCGTCACATTCATATTCTCATCAGATTGTTTTTATCAAAGAATAATGAATAATTAATGATAAGATTGAAATTAATTTTTCACGGATTAAAACTCGGCGTTAAACCTCGCCCTGACTATACACTTTCTCCATTTTTGTTTTTTTGTGGAGCAGTGGTTGCCCTATTTTCTTTCCGGGTATAAATATAACAAAAAAAAAAACAAAAATAAAAATCGATATTTTTTTGTTATTCACTTCCTTAAAATCCATTTTGCCGACTTTTAAAAATTGAAAACGCAAAGAATTAGACGAGAATCAATAAGGAATTTGATTTCTCGTCCCTTTTTGTCGTTGCGTGGCGCTCGCGAATGAGAAAGCCTCGTTTCGTGAGCGGTGTTGTTGCTTCGGAGCAGTCTCATTGCTCGCAAACGGTGAAGGGTCGAAGCGTAGTAGCTTTTCGTTTCCAATAGTATTTTCTCGTATTATTTATTCCGCACATTTGCGCAACTCGGATAACCGATCGTTGTAAAACACGATTTCTATCGCGCTTCGATATTCCTGGGTAAAAAAAAAAACGAAAAAATTTACGAAAAAAAGAAGAAAAAAAAAAAATAGGAAAAAGAAAAAAAAAAAAAATTTGATGTTTTTTAATAATTTTGCCTTCCTTTTCCTACGGTAGATGTGGCCTTGCCTTTGAACCAAGGTTGAGTGCGATTCATCCGCTGTCGATTCACTCACAGCGTGCGGGTTGATATTGCCGAATTTGAAAAGTGCGAATATTCGTGGCCATGTTTGGGGAGCTGGATAATGGCAATTGGGGGATGAACGAGTACAAGCTCGAGCTTCCGGTGTTGTGTGTGCTCTTTTATTCTCCTCCCTCGAGAAGTGGTTTGTGAGGACGGGTTCCGCGAACACGCGGCGGGCGCACGAGCTGGTAACAAGAGGACTGCGCGATCCAATCAGATCGTGCTTGGCGAAGGAAGTGGATCGAAAACATTAAACAAGGTGGATTTGGTTTGGTTTGGTTCGGTTTGACCGATTGGGTGGTTTCGCTGGTCCGTTTTCGCGGGTCGTGCGTACGTTTTGACCAAGGACGCGGCGGCTGTTCGCATGGTGTGGAACGCGATGCCGCTTTTCAGTTGGGGGAACCCCTTTTCGTCCAAAAATTTCAAACCTCCGTTTAAGAAACCACGTAGCCACTCATTAGGATCTGACACGCTCGAGCAGCAACTGGCGCATAATAGAAGTAAACATGGAGATGGGGTACGTATTAATTGTGTGCACAAATGTGACAAATTATTTGGATTTTTTTTTTGGTTTTGATGCGGAAATTATTTTCGATTTTTGTCGGGAAATTATTTTTGGTTTTTCGATTTTTGTGTGGGATTTTTTTTTTTTTTTTTCGATTTTTGTGTGGGAATTTTTTTTTTTTTTCGATTTTTAGGTGAATTTCTTTATTTTTATTTTTATTTTTTTTAATATTTCACTGTGGATTGTGAAATGCAATTACGTTTTTGGTGTTGCGTTATTTTTATTGCTTAATTTTCGTAATTTTTGTATTCAAATGGAAATAATTGAAGGCGTAATTTAGGTAATGGTGGAAGGAATTGAATTATTTACGTGGAAAGAATAGATTTTTTTTTATGGAGTTTTGTAAACACAATGGAAATGTTTATTCTTATTTTTATTAAAAAAAAAAGTAAAAATTTTTAATTTTTAATTTTTAATTTTTTTTTTTGAGTAATTTTGAAGTGGAGACTCTAAATTGTTTGTCCCGAATACTTAGTAACAATCGCATGTGTTAATAGTTGAAACTTAAGTGCTTATCGCTGTTTATTTATTCAAGCACTCGTTACTCTCTTAGAAGAAGGGTTCGACCGAAACAAGTGTTCAATTGGTGGAGAAAAAAAAATAAAAATAAAAGTTTTGGGAAAATATTTTTATACGATGTAGAATAATGGAAACAAAAGCGTTTTACAAGATTTGAAAGGTAGATTTTGGAATAAAAGAGCAACGAAATTGGATTTTGGCCAAATTGATATTTACAATAGATTAATTTCAAGCATTAACATAGTTAGGTCATATGATTGAGGAAAATGACAGATATTTAAATGATAAAGGTATTTTTATTCAGATAATGGAGATGTTATCAATTGATAAGTGGTTGAACTTTGATTCTGTTGTAGTTGGAAGATTAAAGTATTGTTTTGTTTAGTGCAGTAAATTTTTTATTTTTTATTTTTTTTTAATGCTTTTTTATTATTATTCCTTTTTCATGTGTTGCAAGTGACATTACTGAAATAATAACTGGCATTTGGCCATAGGACATTCCATAAATGTTGGGCTGGATTTTGAAGGGAGATGAGAAAATATTAAAGAGTTAAAACTTGGGTTAATACACTTGTGTGACATTAATTTGAAGAAAAGTGGTGCTTGTTTTTTTTTGAGTTATTCATGTAGAATTTATAAAAAAAATAAATAAAAAAAAATACAAGATTTAAAAGGTGATCATTAACCTACTTGCATAATTTGTGTTCACATAGTGTCGTGGAAATTTTGTATCGCAATTTTTGTTTATTTATAATTTATATTTTTTTAATTGCAGAGGCATTATCATTATCCAGCTTATGCATCTTCTCATGGCTATCCGGGACATTATGCAACTATTACAAGTGCCAGTGTACAAGGTGAGGTGTTTGTTATTTGGAAGTGTTATTTCAGGGCTGGACTGGAAATAAATTTGTTGTTAGATAGTGTTTTTGCATTGAAAAAAGGTTGTTAGGTGACCACGTTACTATTGTTGTTTTGTAAGGTGTACAACAGCCATTTCTTGTTTGGGTTGTAATTGGGATTGTTAACTGTACGCTTTTGGAGCGTACAATATGCGTTTTGGTGCGAAAGCATTGTTGTGTACGCTGTATGAGCGCATTTAAATTTTTTTAAACAATGTACGCTTTTTGTAATTTTTTTAAATAATGTACGCTTTTTGTACACCAAGCCTCTATCGACGACGAAATATAGAGGTAAAAATTTTCACATTTTGTGTAATGTGACTCACGCCAGCGGTCACGTGTCGTTTGTAGCATGTGCCATGTGAATTAAATCATGTTTAGATGGTACATGACTATCTAAAACCTAAAAAAATAGGCAGGGGGGGGAGAGGATTGTATTTTGTATTTTTTTTGTATTTATTTCTATTAGTACGCTTTTGGACAAATCAGGAGTTGGCAACCCTAGTTGTAATACATGATGTGTAATGTTTTAACGAGCAACATTTAACAAAATTTAGTATTGGGAAATTTGGATAAGTCGGGCCATGGGAAAATTCCCAATATTCTGCCGGGCCAATCCAGCCTGGCGTCTATTCAGTGGAAAAGGCTTTGGTTCTAGAATGTCTATTGATAGAGTGGTTGGCGTTTCGTAATGCTTTACCAAGAAAAGCTATTCCTTTAGACACGCATTCTCTTATCGAGAAGGGAATCTTCAGACTGCATGTTGCTGAGTTCCAGTTCAAAATACTGTGTTGGAATACCCTCCCCAAAATGTGCTTTGTTGTTACAGAACAGCTTGTCTTTTGTCTATTGGCCAAATGGCTGGTGGTTTATGGCAATTAACCAATACATTAGTCATCAGTCATGAAAAGACAGGTTTATTCCATTTTTCTTGCACCCTTTTAGAAATGTATATGAAGAGCAACTTTTAGATTACAGCAAATATGTAACACTTAGTAATGGTTTTTTTTCCTTCTTTTTTTGTGTGGGTGGTTACGTGTTTCTGGGTAGGCGGGGGAAAAGTATTCAAAAAGTGAATAGGCAATAGTAGGCGAATTCATAAAGTGATGTTGAACTTGCAGTTAAACATCTTTTGTTGTTTAAAATGTTACGCGCATGCCCACTGCGACTGAAAACAGACTGAGGCGGCGGCCATTTTTCGAGTTAGATCGAGACAAGCAGTTTAAAAAGCCGTTTCAATGTGTTGTTTAAATGTGTTGTTTAAAATGCTGGTTAGTCTAAATTACTTTATTAATACGCCCGCTGTTTCGTGCCAAAGATCACAAAACTCCAAAGGTTGGTGTAAGCCTAAATAAATAACTCACCTAAGGATGAGAATTGAGCCTTGAAATTATTATTTTTTTTAAAAACAATGGCTTCTCTTCTGATAATATCGCCAATTGGTTTTCGACCAATGGGAAGGCTCTGAACAGTCAATCAGCCGCCTGGAGCGTTTTACTAAGTATTGTGGGAATATCCATCGTTGATTCAAGATCAATTGGAAGCTCAATATACTGACACTTTTCTCAGTCTTGAGCCAGACTCCGGTTATTGTATTACCGAAGTATTGATCATTGTTTTGCACTTGGGATATTACTAGCCGGTATCTCGATGCCAAAGTCAAACAATAAATTTTATTGCACTCGAGTGAATTGTTCCCATATCTATTATTATTTCAAAAAATTAAGTATTTGTTTAGGGCTGGAATGGCCCGGTGGGATACCGGTAATTTCCTCCTGGCTCGTTCTATCCAGATTTTTCGGTACTAAATTTGTTTCCGGTCCAGTCCTGCGCAGACAAGGATTTTTTAGTTTGAATTTGGTGACAAGGAATTTGGGCGCAGAACTATAGCGACAATTTTATTGAAATAAATTGGGTTCTGGGGCTAATTTTTATACATTTTTACATTTTATACATTTTTCATACATTTCGTTCGTATCTTTGCGATCCGTAGTCGAGGAAATAGTGTGTTGGTACTTGATAAGCAAACATGTATTATGTGTGCATATAATTTACACGTAATGGTCAGTTGTGTAAATGTAGAACTCGCGGCAACAGGAAATGTTTTTTGAGAAAACAAGCTGACTTGACAATCAATTACTTCCAAAACATTCCATCGTTTCTTAAACAACTTAAGTATTGCAAATGATTGGTTATTACTTCTTACACTTAATAGAATTTTTGAACAACTTGGACACCAAAAGTATTTTTTTTTGTTAAATGTTTTATTTTTATTTAACTGGACGATAATAAAAAGTTTTTCCATAACTCTTTATTTTAAACTTGATGATCATGACAGATGATAAAGTTATCAAGGACGAATTGGTATTGATAAAAATGTAATAAAACTTTTTGACTGGCAGATACACAAAGGGAAAAGGCATAAAATACCGTTTTAATGTCTTCAATATATTTATTATTACAATTGGCCTATACAGTGCAGCATTAGCACGTGGTGTATGAACTTTTGTGGATTTTCTTACACATTTTTTTCTGCGTTGGTAAACAATTGTTTATAATTACCGGAATAATTTATGACAACAGATGGAATTATGGACAAAAGTGTACAATTAAATACAGGAAGTTGTAAGCAGGTGAAGGAAATTAAAGTGCGAAATTAGATAAACATATTGTTGAAGTTTAAAAGTAATTTTCTACTCAGGATGTTTTTCAACCTCCTGGGTGACTGTTTAGATTCATTAAATTTGTTGCCAAAAAGTGCTGTTTTAATTTTTTGCAATAATCCTCACCAGATGCTACTGCTGATAACACAATTTGAGCATACTTAGTCAAGATACACAAGCTGAAATTCGCGTTGCAACTTTCGTACTGGCGTTCTGCCACAAATTGGCACGGGTTTTCTAAAATGCAGAGGACCCTAAATGTGGGGCTACGTCATAAGGCTGTAATTTTAGCTCGTGCCATTTGTGCCTCGAGTGGAAATATCTCTGGTCATTTAGCAGCGACATCCGTGATCACTAAAACGCATACATTCGAATTCTTAACCTAGAAATTTATTACAGAAAATTCATGGTAGTGTAGTGCAATTTGTAGTAAATTTGTAGTAAATGCTCCGATAGAACTACCTGCACTCTATTGACAGAACCAGAATATTCCCGCAATTTGGTCAATTTAAACATTTATTTTAGTGTTTTTGATAATTTACACATTTATTTTAGTGTTTTTGATCAATTTACACATTTATTTTAGTGTTCTTGTTCAGTTTAGACATTTATTTTAGTGTTCTTGATAATTTACACATTTATTTTAGTATTTTTGATCAATTTACACATTTATTTTAGTGTTCTTGTTCAGTTTAGACATTTATTTTAGTGTTCTTGATCAGTTTAGACATTTATTTTAGTCCAGTGTTTCTCAACCTTTTTTCATGTGTGACCCATTTAAGAAAATTAGTTTTTGTGATGACATCTCCCCCCTTCCGATTATAAATCATAAATGCTATATTTTGCAATATTGATGTATTTCCCTTATCATAACTAGATTATTTAATACAGTTGCTTTTATACATTTTGGTTTTATATTTTTTTGTGTCAATAGTTTGTTTTATTAAATGCTTTTGTTTTAATAAAATAGCCTTTTTTTTAGTTTGATTTCCACTTTCTTTGTGGCTTCCAAAGGGGTTGTGTCTTACAGGTTGAGAAAAAATTGACTAAAATGACTAAAACCACTGTTTTAGTCATTTTGGTTAATTTAGATATTGAGTTTGTAGTTTTGGTTAATTAGATAGATCTTGAATTCAGTCATTTTGGTCAATTTAGATATTGAATTCAGTTATTTGGTCAATTTAGATATTGAATTCAGTCATTTTGGTCAATTTAGATATTGTATTCAGTCATTTTGGTCAATTTAGATATTGAATTTAGTCATTTTGGTCAATTTAGATATTGAATTCAGTCATTTTGGTCAATTTAGATATTGAATTCAGTCATTTTGGTCAATTTAGATATTGAATTCAGTCATTTTGGTCAATTTAGATATTGAATTCAGTCATTTTGGTCAAT
>JAQFXT010000502.1:0-35242 GCA_034683725.1 Strigamia crassipes
TATTTTTCAATTCAATCGCTTCATTTTTAGATACATAGTGTAGTGTTTGAATTTGATGTTTTATTGTAGTAATAAACGTAATTTTGAAAAGTGCCACTTTTTTTCAAATGTCCTGATTTTGGACCAGAGGTATCTGAGCACCCTAGTCTTCACCCGACTTTATCAGCGAGTGGTTTCTCGCATTATTGCGAACAAGGCCGAAAAAGATCATTTGCTGATTTAATAAGAAGACGTCATCGACGCTCAACCGAGCACATCGCGAGTTTTGGAACGAGAAACTCGCGATATTTCATTTTCAATTAACGATTTTCTTGTTAGCGAACATCCATATGATTTCCTGTAAAATATTTTTGATTGTATTCTTTTCATTTAAATCCCGTCATCTTTTCAAAGCCATGACAAAGGGGTCATTTCACTTTAATTACAAGTTATTTATTTAGTGTTTAGGCGTATTCTTCAAAGAAGCATCACACAACGGGAACGGTTTCCTTAATTAGGGAATCGAGACGTTACAACGTTCGCCGCAACTCCAAAATTAAATTCTTCCTCTCGTCGATGGTCTCGGATTTCGCCAACTTTCTTCCTAGAGCGCTCGATTTATTTTGACCAACTCTAGAATGTTTTTTACTCGGGTGATGACTTCGTTCGTCTTCTGAAACGATTCCAGTTCCTGTCGCTCGTCGTTTTCCCGATTCGTTTTATCAAATTTTCTCTTTCCGACATCTTTGCAAAAGGCTTCCTCGGAGCAGATTAACGACCAAAACGTTAAAGTCGTTTGATACAGTATTGAGTAGTGAGTAAAATGCTTCAGGTAAAAACGATGTCACGATACGAAGTGAGAGCGAACAGTGACCATGTTACTGGCCTCACATATACAACTGAACTGTTTACTCCCAAACTCCACGTGGCGCTAGGGCACAGAATAACACACAACGACAATCCGCCCACCGCCGTTGAAGTTTAGTGAAGCAATTGTTGCGTCACAAACGTCACAAACCCATGGTTTCCATGGGTTTGTATGTAAACAACATGGAACAAGCGTGGAATAGAACACAGAACGCTTCTGTTTTTGTTTGGTGTTGTACAAATTGATTAAAAAAAAATAAATTGCTATTAGGTATGTTATCTTTACTATATTTATTTACTGGCTAGTAATTTTTAAATATATATATATATATATATATATATTTTAATTTTTCTCATTTTTTTATTAATTTCTTTTAACTTTCTATGGATTTTTATTCTGTGAAAATTGTTTCAGCCTTGACAGCAGTTGACAAAAGTAACCTAACCTAGGAATTTTTAAGAAAAAAAGAATAAAAAAAGCCAAATTACGAACAAAACTGCCATTCAAATGTTCGAATTTGCAAAAACTCTAAATGTTCGAATTTGCAACCACCCTATCATTTAAAAGAATTTGGGTTCGAGATTATAACGACTCGGTATAGCGAGAGCGAGAGGACTCGTACCACGATTAGTTTAAAATATTTTTGCGAGCAGTTGTCCCGATTACGTTGCCACCACTCGTAAAACTCTGGAACTAAATCGTACACACCTTCGACAGGGTTATGGCTAAGCGGTTGGCAATCGTAAGTTAAGGTTGATTAAATATTAGAAGCTGTTTATTGGAAAATGCATTTGATTTATTTCAGGTGACAGGAGGTACCAGAGGAATTGGACATGCTATGGTTAAAGAATTGTGCAAGAAATTTGTTGGAACCGTATTGTTCACTGGTACAGTATAGAATAAGTAGAGTTTATTTAAGTCAACAGATCTAGAATAAATGCATAATATTGGTTTAAGGTCGCAATCCGGTAGACTGTAAGCGAGTAGCTGACAACTTTCGCAAAGATGGTTACAATCCGATTGGCTTTCCGTTGGATCTTGGCGATGAAAACAGCATTAAATCCTTAGTTGACTTTGTTTCTACTAAATTTGAAGGTTTGGATGTATTAGTGAATAATGCAGCGACGGAAGTTCAGGCATAGTTTTACTTTAAATATTTTAATTCTAGTGACAATAGTTTTATAATTATTTTGTAGATGTCCTTATCCGCAATGAAATTTGTTGGACTGCATGCAGAAGAAACAATCAGAATAAATTTTTTCGGTACTCTGAACCTATGTAGGAGTTTATTTCCGTTTTTACGACCTCATGCTAGGTGATTATAACTAGAGCGAATAGAAAATTTGATTAAAATCGATAAATGAAACGCCATTTTTTTTAGAGTTGTAAACATGTGTGGTTCTCTTGGAGTGCTAACTAGGATTCCTAGTAAGAAAATACAAAGCGAATTTCTTAGTCCTGATTTAACGGAAGAAGGCTTGTGTAGTTTGATGGATAATTTTGTTTTGTGAGTACATATATTTTTGATGCACGGTAAGACTGCAAACTTCAAGTTTTCGTTTTATTACTTTCATCTAGCACCGCTAAAATGGCAAAACATTTGGAGCAAGGATGGGGAGGATCTGCGTACGTAATTTCGAAAATTGGTATAGTTGCACTGACATTTTTATACCAAAAACAATTTAATGCGGATGAACGCGAAGATTTAATTATAAATGCTGTGAGTATAATTTTTACCCTTTTTTAAGTGTGTAGGTGGTAATTTATTATCATTAATTTATCAGGTTCATCCAGGGTATGTTGACACTAATCTGACTAGTTTTCTAGGACCTTTAACTCCTGACCAAGGTAAAAAAAAAAATGCAAAAAAAAAAAATTAACATAAATTTGAAATTCGTTATTGTGGTTTTGGCGACATATCGTAAACACACCGTTGGTGGGTTTTAAGCAAACAATTTTTTTTTTGAAAACATATTTTTGGGACAAGAATTATTTTGAAGAGCCCACAAAAAAATCTCACTTTTTTTAAGGTAATTATAATTAAAATTAAATATAACATGAATTGGTTGGAATTCATTTTCTGGTTGGAATTTGAAGAATTTATATTAAAAACAAAAGCTTAAAAATTAAAAAAAATTAAATTTTGAGCGTGTATTTTTTAAATTTTGGCCCGGTTAGGTGCGATGGTACCATGTTACGTGGCTCTTTTGCCACCCAATGTTGCTGAACCCAAAGGTCAATTGGTGTGGAGTGACAAAACAATCGTTGATTGGACATCTAAAACGCTAATACCCTTCATACGTCAATCGAAAAACGATTCATTGTGAGGTTGGATCAAAGTTTATTATTTCAATTGATGTTTATCATTTCCAAGAAAAACAATTAACATTAAACCAATGTAACGTAATTCTGGCAAGTTGTTGTATTTTCTATACTGGAATAAAATATTTTTCATACGAAAAAGGAAAAGAAAAAAATTACTTAACAAATTAAGAAAACATACAATTCAAGTTTTCGTACCAAGATGGTTCCTCGTGCGTAAATCACTTAGATCTTCCTCATGTTTCTTCCCGTGCAGTTTCCCTCTTTATAAGGCTTCTCCCTGGCATTTGGCTTGTCATTCACCACCACCTGATTAATGAGGCTAGCCCGAGGCGGACCAGGGCCAGGAAGAGGTCCCATCCTATACTAGCGCCACGCGGAGTCTGGGAGCAAACAGATCAGTTGATGTGGTATGCGTGAGCCCAGAAACATGCTCACTGTTCACCCTCACTTCGTATCATGACATCATTTTTACCTGTTGGCATTTTACTCACTTGTTCCATCATCATCACGTCAGGTGAGTGCAAGTGATAAAAGTTATTCGGATAAATTTTCGGATGAAGAGTTGCCATCATCTTTCGAAAGATGGAGAAGTTGATTCCGTTTATAGAATATTTTTTTTTTTTTTCTTTTTTTTCTTTTTTCTTCTTTATCTTTTTTTTTTTTTTTTTTTCGTGCGTGGAGCAGCGACGGTTGTAAAATATTAAGTGCAAGTGCAAATGAAAAATGTTATTTTGTGCCATGAAATGATGTTAATTATAAGTGTGTTAACGATCGTAAAAAAAACTGTTGCATTTACATTTGGTGGATTATAGAACTTGAATGTGTGTCAGATTTTTGTTAATTTGTTTTAATTTAGGAGTTCCTGTTCCAGAATGCTGTTCCCTCATCTCAGGATCATGCGCGTCTGCTTGTGAGCAGGTAAAGAATTAAAACTGTGGGGATTTCACTTGTTTTTATATATTTTAACTAAACTTAAAGGGTTGAATGGAACTATAAATTTTACAGAAAAAAAAAACGCTGAAAAATACAATTTATTCCAAATATTTATTCACCAGCATCACTGGTAAAGCTCAAAACTATTCAAAAATATTGTTTATTCACAAAATTCTCTTAAAAACACTTATCCTCAAAGTTTGTGCAGCTGGGAGGCCCTTGGGTGTAAGGGCATAAAGAAATGTCTTTTCTTTACT
Organism: Strigamia crassipes; assembly: GCA_034683725.1. Lineage (NCBI taxonomy): Eukaryota > Metazoa > Arthropoda > Chilopoda > Geophilomorpha > Linotaeniidae > Strigamia > Strigamia crassipes. The sequence goes on from JAQFXT010000502.1 coordinate 4,363, forward strand.
TGTAGCCCCATGCTGTCACCTGAACTGGTCTCTCAGCCTTTGGTTGAGGTTTTGGGGGTTCTATCCAGCCTCTGTATTGCCACCCTGCTCCATTGATGTCTAATGGGGCAGTGAGGAGCTGGGAGGAGTTTATTTGTTCAAGTTAAGGCTTTAAATCATTGTGTTCTTAGGGCGAGTGATTTTCTATACATTTAAAATCGCTTAATCCATTTAAATATTGACTGTATTAATTATATACATCACTGAAACTTCTTCTATGCTCGCACTGTATAAATAGAGTTTTTGTTGTTCTTAATTACTTATTATAAGAGATTAATGAACTTAATTGCAACTTAGACAAGCAGGACAGATGAAGTAATTTAATGTCCTTTTCACCTTCGTTTAATTTCTATTCTAATGTCAAACGGAAAATAAGTACATGGATGGCAATTTGTGCTTCCATTTCCTGTGGGGTCGAATCTAAATGAGTTGGGGGATAAATCATTTAATTAAATGTAGAGAATATGAATTAGATTCAATTGCATGTGACGATTTTGACGTTGAAAGATTTAACGTGTTAAATGATTCTTTTTTCCGTTTCTCAAACGTTTCAAACAAGTTTAGATTGAATGATAAAATGTTCTTTGAAAAAGTTATTTTGTTTTTAGTTTTGAAAGCTCGTTCTTGCCAATTTATGTTAATTAAGTCAACTGAAAAATTGATGAGAGTTTAATAAATTCTGACTGCAACCATCTTGAGTTTCTATTGCGTTGCCTTCGTAATTCATAGAAACGAGATTTTTTTTTTTGCTCCACATTTTTACCATTACTCAAGTGATGGAACTATTTTTATTCTATGATAACCAGCTGCAAAGAAAGCTAAGGATGTTCACCCATTTTTCAGCCATTGAAAACAATACTTGTGACATGTATACGAGGTTTATCATTACATTTTTAGCAATCAAAACTTGGCAACAATAAAAATCGTTTTAAAATATTTATTCAAAGTTATTCAAAGTGTTGGTAATTGGGTTTAAAATGATGAGCAAGTTTGCATGTTCAGTTTTTATTTGCAATTCGATGCTATACAAGAAATGTGGTTTACGAGGGGGGAAAGTTTCTCTTCTTTCTTCTGCACCCTCTAATGTTTGTGAGTTTGTCACTTCACTGTTGACGAATTGATACCAGCAGTTTTTAAGGAGTAGTCTCTTAAAATGTGTTATGTTTGACTTGTGAGAACCGATGAGCCGCAGATGGGCTTCACTTTAAACAACAACAACATCTAAAAAACTCTTTTTATTTTTTGTTGGAAGGCTCCGGATTAAATTTATGTGTGTTTATACAGTGCAGCGAATCATAAGTGATAAAATGCGATTTTTTTCTTGTTACAAACTTGGTTTTTTATATTTTTATCACAATGAAATGATTATGTTTAAATTTACTTCTGACCTGAAAACATAAATATTTACTGTCTAACACAAGGTTCGTCTTTCCTACTTGATTCATTCTTTTTTCCCAAACGTTTGAAACATTTTTTTTAAAAATGTGTTTATATAAATATTATGTATGTTTATTTCATTAGTCATATCAAACCTTTGCGCATTTAGAAGTCAAATGTATTAATCACTCGACATGACCTTATAGAAACACGCCAAGGATAGCATTAACAACAAATTTTTATCTTTGACGAATCTGAATCACTAATTAAGTTCATTCAAAGCTTTGCTACAAGAGAAACTAAACTTGGTGATCAAGCTATTGCCCCTGTTGGGTGTCTTTATTAGTTGTTTTCCAAAAAGATGTGGAGGAGGAGTTGTTTGGTTAAATTTCTACCATTCAGGTGTTTCCTCACCTGAAATACGAGTTGTGCAGCTGTTTGTGGCAAACCTTAAACTTTTTAATGTAGTACTTCCTTTCTTGGAATAAATAGCTTTATTTTACTTTTGTGGTTTTGAAATGGAAGCTTCAAACCGCCACTGTGTTTTTGGTTTCCAAAAAAAAAATAAAAAATAAAACCATATTTATAAATAATAATAATAATAATTTTTAATTGCAGATTTCTCTTGTGTCCATTGCCTTAGATCCTCAAGAACGTCAATTCAGGCTATGGACATTACATCAATATTGTGACAAAGAATTGGTGAGTTGTTGCAGACGATATTTATAAGTTTGTATTTTATTTATTGAGACGGTTGTTTGAATAATATTAATTGCCTTCATGCATAAACATGCACTTTTCTCCGAAAAGAATGTGTGTGAACTTTTGGCCATGAATCGTGTGGGAGGGAAACGACAAAGAAAACCCCATTGATTTACATCAATTGCAAAATAATGCTTAACATCATCTATTGATTTAAACGGATTAAAAATTTCTTTGACACAATTTACATGCAATTTTGTCTTCAAAAGTGGAAAACGTGTACAACTTAAACCGATTGCGACCACATTAAAAAAAAAAAAAAAAAAAAAAAAAAAAAAAAATTTTATATTAAAAAAAAAAAAAAAAAAAAAAAAAAAAAAAAAACATTTTTCTATTAAAAACAAAAGCTGAAGGTGTAATGAATAAAAGGGATAAAAGGTCAGTTGGCCCCCAAGGAGGCCATCACAGCGTGTGGCGCCGACTGGCTGTGGGTTATCCAAACGATACATTTATCACGAGGTAGTTTTCATTCACATCGTAAAATAAATGTCAGAAATCGTCGTCAGGACTTTGAAGATGTAGATAGCCAAAATAAAAATGTGTTTTTCTGTTCTGAATCAAGCAGTTGAATAGACGCAAAGCCACTTTTCCTTTTTCTGACAAGTGCTCGTAAAGAAATAAGTTAAGACACAATTTGTCTATTTATTTTTGGATCCACCCACACTATACTTAACTCACAGAGAGCAGCTTTGTTCAATTTGTTCAATTATTATTTTTTTCCCTTCTTCCTTTGGGTTGAGGCTTTTGACCAGACCTCGTGTCTGCGAATTGGACATTAGCTGTCATTCATCTGGACAATAAATGAGTGGACTCAGCCCTATTTTTCAAATGACCTCCAACTGTGCTTGTCTTGGGTTGAAAATGGGAAGAATATTGCGTTTCCCTTTATAGGCTTGAAAACAGACACATGAGCACAAAAATTTATTTACTTAAGGGCCCTAATAAATCGTTTGTGAGGTCGTGACGATGAAAACAACATGAAAACAACGGCACTAAACGCTGGAATTTAAAAAAAGTTGTTTTCGTACGCTCACAGTGGGGTTTTTACTCGTCACATGTCAACGTGACCCAAAACATACGGTTGTTTCTTTATGTGACCATTTATATAATGAATTGGACTAAAAAAAATTCTTTCAAAATTTTATTTTATGTTTACACTTCTTTTCAGCAAGGGCAGGAACAGTAGCGTTAACTCCACCCCTTAAAAGATAACCGGCTTCTGATGACTGGCATACAGACATCATTAGCGTTAGTTGCCATTGGCAATAGGAACTTATGATTAACTCAGAAATAGCTTCTCCATTACTCCTTTAAATTATAAAATTATAAAAATAAAAAAAATAGTAATTTTATTATAATTTTATACTTTAATTAACAAATAAATCAAATTTTATTATTTTATTGTAATTTTTTTTCAGACGAAATTCTGGCAATGTTTCAATCAATCACTCAATGGTAAGTACTTGTTATCTCTTGCAATAAATAATTTTTTTTTTTTTAAATGGCGACATGAGGATCAGTAAAAATAAAAAGCAAAATTGGCCATATGCACATTTTCTCATAATAACATTAGTCTGCACTGTATTTATCTTTATCGCTTGATAATTATGATTGCATGATGTATTACTTAATTGCTTGTTTGAATACACATGCAATTTTTTTCTTCGCGCCTTATCAACCGCTCATTTAAGCGAGATGTTTTCTTCGCTTACAATTTCTTATCACTTCCCCTATAGAGGAATGTGTCTTGGAAGCCATGTCTTGTTAAGAACCCTTAACAGCTGCTGTGACAACCCTTAAAGAAACTTCAACCTCCCCAATTGCAAGTTCAGATGCGTGAAAGGTGATAGCAAGGGGCTAGAGAAAACCTCGAAACCACTGGATAAACTTAATGTTATCTCAAAAACACTCAATTATTTATAAAACTAAAAAACAGAAAAAAGTACACTTTTTAAGTGCATACCTAATAAGCTTAATTTATTCATGAAAGTTATATTTTTTATTTTTTAAATTAGAAATTCAACAGGGTGAAGAATGGATTGGTCGTCCATGCTGTAAATTACCTCAATCCCAAACATGTCGCTACGCTTGCTTAAAAGTATGTCTTTGATTCTTGGTTCAAAGAATCGGAATTTTGTCATTGTACTTTTTTTAGAGCAGCATTTTTTCATGTCGTCATTATTATTTTAGGCTCAAGTCAAGAGTGATCTGTTTCAAGAATGCCGCCGCAGTGATGAAATTGGTTTCTTTTCATGCGTCGAGCAACTAGAAGGTATTTTGAGCTCTTGGAACAAACAAAATTCTTTGCAGTTACAATTAAGACGCCAAATATTTTTTTTCTTCTACTTCGTTTGCAATTAGTCGGTGAAAAATGTTGCTCGAATGCTCAAACCGTCGAGTGTCACCAGGCATGTCAACATGTCTTTGCTTCAAAACAGACGCCAAACGGAAAAATACGTAATGCAGTCACTCACTCATGTTCTTACCACAGTCCTAAAGTGGTAAAATGTGTCCAAGATTACGTAAGAATGACACCGTCAAACAACCCTCAACGCAGTAAGAATATTTTTGTTTTATTAGGGTTGAAAAAACAAAACAATTAACAGTGTATTAAGTAGTAATTTATTGTTAGTAAAAAACAAATTATTGTTGTTCATCAATGAATAAATTAATATATTCATTGTTAAACAACATTTAATTACTGTTAATAATGAAATTTTTATTCTTTTTTTATTAGATCTTCATTGTTGTGATAAATCGTCCGATGAACAGTGTACAAAAGCCTGTATTCACGCCTTACGAACTAAGAAAACAGATCAAGACATTGTTGATGCTATTGAGGCGGCGTGTGGACCTCCCTCAGATTATGCAAAACTAGTAATTAGCTTGTGATTGTTTTAAATTAATATCTGTACTATAATCTGTACACTTTGAAATGCAGGATAAAATGTGGCAATGCTTTCTTCGTCATGCTAATTCCCCCCGAAGCCGAAGCACAAGCATTTCTTCCATAAATCGCATGGGGCTGGACAGTGCAAAGTTGCAGTGCTGCAGAAAAGCTGTCAGTGTTGCATGTAGAAAATTATGCTTTAAGGTAAACGGTGTGCGTAGATTTCCAGTAATTTTTTCAATTAAATGATATTTTTATTTGCAGACATTCAATAATGAATGGGCAAGCAATTGGGATGCGTTTGACAAGCAGTGCCAAACAGATAGTAATGAACTGGAATTAAGCTCATGTTTAGCTGAAGGTATAAGCTAAAAATTGACTTTTATTTATGAAACTGATACATATTGTTTTCAGTTGATGAACCATGTGAGTTGGGCTGTGAAGGACTCACGTATTGCACGAATTTTAATGACCGACCAACGGAATTATTTCAAAGCTGTTCTTCAACGGCAGATAGGGCAGCTCAGAAAGATGTTTCATTATGGAAAAGTCGATATATAACGATGCCGAACATGCAAATTCCTGTTGTTGACATTACAAGGTGTGATCCTAATATGTGGAAAGCAGTTGCGTGCACACTCCAACTGAAACCTTGCCGGCCTCATAGACCCACTGCCTCCATATGCAAGCAAGTTTTATTATAATAATTAATAAACATAAGTATTGTTTTTTTTTTAAATAACAATTTTATGTTATAACTGTAGATCTGACTGCATTTCCATATTAACAAAGTGCCTCGATTACGATCGACTTCCAATGGGAATATCTGCTGATACCTTATGTAATGAAGTTTTGGCTCCAACATCTGACGATGATGATTCTTGTATATCGTTGAAACCTTACATGGGTATACTTTATTTTGGTTTGTTTAATTTATCATAACATTAAAACGATTGTGTTATTTTAGGTAAAAGTCCAGAAGCTGTAAATGCTCTTCAAGTTACTCATCCTTGTCATCCCAATCCGTGCAATGTGAGTGAAGTTTGTATTGTCACTAGATACTGCACACCAGGACAAGTGTGTTTACCGTACAAATGCGAACCAGGTGAATATTATCCATGTAATTTTAATTATGAAATCTGTTTTGCTAAAAAAGAAATATTTGATTTTTGAACATACAGGTTGTAGAATGGGAGACATTTCTTTATTGGTTGTGCCTAAAAGATTTCTAGTTTCAATTCCACTCATGTCCATAACCGTTGGTTGTCAAAAGATTTGCAAGTGTTCTGAGAATTTACAGGTTGAAGAATGTTTAAATGGACCCTGTATTGAGCACAAACATTGCTGGAATGGAAACAAAAGGATAGGTGAGTAACGCAAGAGCAATACACCCGTATATAAATTAACTATACATTGAAACTGTCACCAACAGAACACGGACATGTTTTTGATTCAGGATGCAATAAGTGCATTTGCTTCAGTGGAGAAATTACTTGCACTAAATTTGCGTGTGAATTAAAGCAATTTGTTGCACCCACTGGTATACTACTAAGGTATATGATAACTGTAGTTACAAAATTTTGAAACTTTGAAATTTAATATTTAAGGTCTTCCTTGTAATTGTGCTGCTCACCACGTGCCAATGTGTGGAATCAATGGTCAAACCTATGCTAGTGCCTGTTTAGCAAAGTAAATTCTTTGTCAAATCAAAGTTATAAATGTAATTTACTTTTAAGCTTATTTGCAACAGGTGCGCTAATCTTAAAGAAAGCCAAATGGACTTTGGTTCTTGTAATTCCCTAAATCCTTGCTCAACTAATCCTTGTCTTCCGTATCAAAGGTTTGTAGTCCCCACACCCACGGTAGTATAAATATCTATAAATCTTTTACATTCAGATGTGTTTCAAAGAAAACAGTGTGCCTTAGTATAAACCGTAAACCATGTCACCAATACGAATGCAGTAAGTTATGAACTTCAGCATTTTAACACGGTAAAATGTGTATAAAATTTTACTTTTAGTTCCTGTAAATAGCGACTGTGCGTTACAATCATTACATCCAGTATGTGATATAAACAACAAGCAATACCCTAATCTTTGTTATCTTTTGAAGAATAACTCTGTTATTGCATATCGAGGGCCATGTCTTGTAAGATTGCAACATTTAAATTACCGAATTTGAATGTAATCTGAATATTTTTTTTCCTTCTCTTAATTCTATTAGTCGCAGTGCAAACGCACTGGTATTGTGTGCGGGCATAATGGTGAAACTTATAGCAGCGAATGTGCTGCACGTGCTGATCGGATTTCGATAGACTATCAAGGACCTTGCATTGCAATCGGAACTGATAACAGTAATGTTTTAATGATCGAAATTAAACTGCATTTTTAAATGTGATTAGTTTTACTAGGAGATAGAAATGATGCTCGATGTAATGGAGTCGAATGCCCAGCTTTAAAAGTTTCTAATTGCATCGAAGTGGTTCCACCCGGTGCCTGTTGCCCGATTTGCGGTAATTAATTCCTGGATTTGTTTCATTTATAATAGGCTGCCCCTTGAGCTACGCTACTGAGCGGTTGTTGAGCTTTGTTTTTACTTTACAGGCGGTGGTTTACAAGTGCTTTATAGCCACAAGCATGCGGATTATTTACTTTCGTCTCTAATCAATCAAATTGAAGTTCGAGAAATTGGGGAGCATCTTGTTGGATATGTACAAAGTGCAGAATGTGATCTCTTTGCTTATTTGAGCATTTCTGGCTCGTTGGTTGTGTTAATAGTTCCCATTACCGTTTCCCCAACGTTGTTGCAAACTCAAGTGTGTGCTACGGAAGCTGAGAAGCTGGCTTCACTTATAACACACGATAACCCTCTTCTCTTGACCGATGTGCTGTTATCTCCTCTGAAATCAGCTCAAATTCTTCATACTCCAGGATCGCCAAGTTCTGCCAATTATTTACAAAACAGTAAACTTGATTATTCACTGTATTTAATTTGCTTCGTATTTTATTTTGACAAAAGTTTGAATACTCTTTTCTACTAAAATAATTTTGAGAATATCTATTCAAAAATGCTAGTCATTATTATTTTACTGATGGTCTGAGACCACTGTTTTATTGTATGAAATATTTTAAAAAAATATAAAATTTAGTTATTGTTGAAATAAATAAATTTTTATTTAAAAAAAAATAAAATAAAATAACCAAAGAAGATCAAAAATGATGATCGTCAGAGAGTGAATTAAGTGCCAAAGGAATTATAGATAAATACTTCTGTATATATGAACATTATGTACAGAAATTGTAATAATAATATATGTTTATTGCTATTATTATTTTCGCTGAATTTGTGTATACAAATGATTGTTTCAAATACTAGCAAAAATGTTTGAATAAATTATAAAATGTTTTATATTTTGATAAAATAAACTCTTTAATAAAAATTTATAATAAAAAAAGTGCTGAGTAAAATTAACATATATATCAATACAATTTGTTCTCATTAAGTTTTATTTAATAAAAAAAAAACATTTACAATACAAAAAAATGGTGTTTATATGTAGTAGCTGAAGTGTGGGCGGATGTTTGACTTATGTCTCAGATAAATAAAAAAAAAGACATATTTAAAGTTCAGATCCAGGAAACTTGGCTAGTGAATTAATGAACCACCTGTGTCGATAAGGTTGTTATTATCATTGTCACCACTTGACAACTTTATAATAAATGATGGACTGCTCTTTTATTTCGTACACCCTAACTCTAAAACACAAATACTCTAAATTCAGCCCTCAAAACAAGTCATCATCGACGCATGATTGATCATAGTACACAAATGCAAATAATAAATTTAAAAAAAAAAAATTCACTTTTGAATTCTTTTATTTTTTTGTCTGTATATAAAATGGAATACAACTGGTTCCGTTTTCATAGGCTAGCAAGGAAATCCTCATGAACACCCGTTTCCTTCATCATTTTCATTCATTCCTATCAAGCACACTATTTCTATGTAAGAATATCACTCCATCCAATCATTGCATGAGTGATATAAGCTGTACAGGTCTTATAAGTGTACAGAATCTTTCCAAACTTTATACGCGTTTATTGTAAAGAATATTTTATATTCTACGTGATAATTTTTGTTTATAAATAGATTTTATTATATATATATATATATAAATTTTTTTTTTTTCAAAAAAATATAAGATTAATGAATATAATACTGAGCGTTACCTATGCTACATTAAATTTAAAAGCGATCATTGTGGAATGAAAACGACCATCCCACCTGTGCTCAGCAGCGGCTAAATAAAGACAGCTGCTAAGTAGGTGGGAAATTTCTCTATTCGAGTTCTAGTGAGGCCGGCTGGAGGATGAGTTAATTTTTTTTAATTTAATTTTTTTTTTCCAAATATTTTTTCTTGATAAGCTGCAGATAGTTCAATATCTGCACTCGACTTTGGGCCACATTGAAGATGAGAAGTCGTTTCTTTAAAAATATAAATACCAAAGTTACATGGTAAAAAAGAACGAAAAAAGATTCATATTTTAAGATTCCGGTAAGTAATTAATTTAAACTTAAAAAAATAATTTGCGCGTACAATTACAGATAATTAATTAAGGAACATTTAATATTTCGATAATTTTGCTCTAGATATTTTAAAAGTGAAAAGACTTTTGAACCCTTTTTATTTTGCACTTTGGATGGGCCCCAACTCCATGGGTCAGTGATTGAATTTCCTTACTAATTTGCAAAACAAGAGAAAATTGAGCTACCGGAAAGGTTGAATACAGCACGGAAAATGTCATAATTCTTCTCTCACCCGTGTCACCAGACAAACGCGTCACAGCTCGAAATTTGCTATCAAGGGCATTTTCTATCGCTTTGGAAATACGGTATCTTTTGCCACGTGGCACCTGCACATATACACTGTACGTGTGAAACCAAATAATGGATATTATTTATTTATTTATTTATTTATTTATCTATTAGTTTTTTGTATATTTTTAATGTTTACATCTGTGACATCAGGTTAGCTGTATTCATTTATGTTTACCTAGGAAAAAGTGTTTATACCTAACTTCCTCATCTTTAGCGTGCAGTGCGTGGGAGTACCAGCTACAAGCAGCATCTGGACTAGCATAGGATGTATGAAGATGATTGCTATCAGCTACAACTGGGTAATAACGTTTTTGCTGTTCACTCACTTGAGCTGTGCGACCGCAACTTGAATGAAAAAATGTTTTGTTCGTTCGGCTCGAGTTATTTGGCAGCAATTAGCCATCACCATCAATATACATATTGCACCGATAATCCAGATAAGTATAAAACTATTTTTATCTCATATACCATTTACACTTATGTTTTGAAGAGACGGTTTTACGTTAACTTAGCAAATTGTAATACTGTGTTGTTTTTTTCCATATTTTTGTGCGGCATTGGCTTGCCATATTGTGTAAAAAGTTTAGGATTCAATTTATTTCAGTTAAGCGCGCTTTGCCAGAATTATTGCATAACTTTTATTTGTATTTTCAGGTTCAGCTAACAGATGGCGTACTAAGCCGTAATTGCCTTTTGTTTGTCTTTTGTTTATACTTATGCAGTATCCTATTTAGTTGAGTGAATGTTAGTATGTCTGAAACGGGAAAATGTTGTTGTTCCATTGATAAATCTGAACTTGAATTAGCCTCGAATTTTCGATGTTGTTCTCCAGATAATACCGCTTGTTCTGGCAATTGGCGTTTAGCTGAAAAATTATTTCACATAATTTCAGACCGATTTTCTGTATAACCCTTATGAAGTATTCTAAAATTTTAAACAGAAGTAAACAATTTTTTTTTTTTTACTAGAGAGATTTTTTTGAAAGACATGATCACATGATGGTTGAATTTTTGCTGTACTTTCAAGAAGGATTTGTATACGCCAAATTGCAGTACAAAATGTTTCATTTATTGAAGTAATATTTTTTGTCTAGTTTCTTCGCGATATGCACACACTCACCAACATTACAGCTACCTTGTTTGAAAGATACAATGAACATTTTCCATATGTACAGCACATAACATGTATTTTGAATTTATTTGGAGAAACCATACCAAGAATTGAAAGTAAAAGTGATGAAATAGAATTCGTCATTGCAACTTCAAATTTTATATCACTTCTAGGTAATAAATAAATAAAATAAATAATATATTATATTATTACATATAAAACAATGAATTATAATTTTTTTTTTTTTTTTAATAAAAATATTTTTTTAGGTTATTATTCACTGTCTGAACCAAATTTCAAATCTCTTCTTATTCTAACTCTATTGACCTTCTCAGAAGTGTTAAAAAAAGATAAAAGTAGAGTCATATTTTAGTTGTTACATTTTTTTTCAATGTGTAATAAATTTTTAGAACGCAAATATACGACTTTTCCTAATGGAATTGATTCATCAATGTTAAGACCTGTGACAGATGCTTTTGTTGTGACGGCGTTTGAAGACAGCACTTTATGTTTTTCACTTATTCAAGTTTGTTGATTAAATAAATAAATAAAGTTTAATAAAACAAAACATTTTAAACTAGATATTGATGAGAGATAAAGAAACAGACTTTACTTTTGTGGTAGATATAATCATCATCTTAAATAACTTAGCCGAAATGTCAAGTAAGAAACTGCACTGTATTTGTATAAATAAAAATTCATCACATTTGTAGGTAAAAATTGTGAAAAGATTTTGCTCAACAAAGGTGCTGAGGTGACATGTGCATTAATGAATACAGTGCCTGACGTTCAGTTGTACCTATTTCATAATTACTATTACACAATTACAAGCAATCATTTAATTCTGCATATTTTTATAGACGTACTCGTATGAGATTTTGGGGACTAGAACTGTTTTGGAATTTGACCAAGAAAATGTCGATAGAAACTTCTAAAATTTTGACTACGAAAGACTGTATAAAGTAATGTTTTCAGTCACTTATGTACACAAGTGCTAATGGTTTGTTTCGCTGCTAAGCAATCTGAATAGCGACAGAACAAACCGTTTTACAAATTATTTGCTAATGTTTTGTTACATCTAAGGTGTCTCAGAGATGCATTTTTTGACACACTGGCTCAAAGTAATGGAAAAAAAATTAAAGAACTCCGGTAAACATATTTAATGCCAGCGTCGTCTTTATAAAATTCAATTTATTACTCCATGTAGAAATGATTTTTTGCTTTTATTCTTAACACTTATCGCCTACCAAAACAATTGTAAGAAAAACATTCTGGTAAGTAAATAGATAAATAATACAATTTTAAATTGATTTTCACGTTTTGTTTTTATAGCCACCACTGTTTATAAAAGAATTATCAATCTTAGCCACTTTGCCAGAAGGTTTAAAATTGTAATAATTAACTTTCACTTGTAGTGTTGAATTTTGTTTTAGTGAAACAAGATTACGCTATTGTTGAAAATTTGAAATTTGAAGAAAGTTGGGAAGATTATGAAATGAAGGAATTTTTGCTAAGCATTTTAAAGTTAATTTGTGGCAGAGCTGCTTATGCTGCTGTAAGCATTTATCCAATTAATCAGTTTTTAATATATGATTAAGCTTTAAATTCGTTTTTTTTTTTTTAGTTCTTAAATCCCATGAATTTAATTCAATCTTTGCTCGTTCACTTGCGCCCTTTGAATTTGAACGTAGAACGTAAAAGTCTTTTTATAAGTCAGAAGAAAACACTGCAAACCTTGGCGTTACAAATTTTGAGTTATTATGGACCGGAATTTTTAAGCATTTTTACCGATTTTCAAGCAGACGTTTTAATAATTCGTCAAATTGTTTGGTGTTTTTCAAACGGTAAACTTTATAATTTTTTTTATTATTATAAAATTGTAACATTATCAATTTCAACAGATATATTAGATCACAGACGATTCATCTATGAGAGAGATATATATTTACGATTTTGTTTGCAAATTCTGGTTAACATTATAGGACTGCGCAATCAAGAAGTCATTAAATCCCTAATAAACTTAAACACAGTCGATCACATGCTAAGTAACTTTGATTTGTCGTAACATATAACAACACTTAAAGCTTATTTTAAACTTAAATTAAAGAAATCGTTAATGATACATCCGATATGCCATACGAAGCTCCGTATGTTGATAACGTAGTGAAAATACAAACTATGGCTTATTTGATATTAGCTTGGCTATGCGATCCTGGAGGTGGACCAGCAATAGTAAGTTTTAAAGTTAAATGAAAACATTTTGCTTTATTACCAAATTTAATGTTATTACAGGTATCCATCGGGGCTGAAGGTGAAGATATTATAATCAAATACTTGAAGATATTAAATACCAAAGCTCATATTGCTTTACCAGGGCACAATATGTTATTAACGGCTGTATTAAATTGCGTCAGGTGAATTACCGGGTGACCCAGAAAGACCTGACGAGTTTGTAAATGTTATTACACTAAAACTTATTTAAAAAATTTTTCTGAAACACAAACCATCTCACAGAGAATTGAATGCCATTTTTATGTGTGAAAATGACATTACCGGTACTCGCACGTCTTTCTTCGTTTTGAAGCAAACTTCTAATCTACTGGAATTTTGTAATTTCATATTACACGTTGTAACATTTGTTCAGAAATTGCCTTACTAATCCAGGGCATTCAAACCTCTGTATAATGCTTTTAGTTTTAAATAAAATTAGTGACAGGTGTAATTACATTTACAAAATCATCAGGTTTCTCGGGGTCATCCTATGCAAATCAATGTTTTGCATTAACTAATTTACGTAATTCAAATTTACAGGTGGAGCATAATTGGCATTCCAGTTATGGAAAAGTTATTTAAAAACAAGAACGGAGTTTCGTATCTAATAGATCTTTTATTGGTAAGCATTTACCTTAGGATACCTCTCATCCTTTTGGATTAACTGGATATATTTGTGTGCTTTAGCCTTCACACAGTTCAATTCAAGATTTGATTTTGGGCTGTTTGACAGATTTATGTTCAAATGCTGATAGCACTCCGTATATTTTGAAATGGAGAGGACCTAATAATATGACAGTGCCAATGCTTCTATGCCGTCTTTGGCGTGTCGAAGAAGAAAGAATGGGTATTAAGAGAGATGAGACCGAATCGTCCAGAAATTTGCATCTGGCGAGTAAACAATATGTCGGTCAGTGATAAGTATGAGAAATTGTTTCTCTTGAAAACTCATCCGTCAAAAAACGAAACTTAGGAACCGGAAAGTTGCTGGTTGGCAAACTTCAGTCAGAATTGACAGGAGATCCAATGCCATCATACAGAATGAGCGCAGCAATTCTTATTGTCAGTGAAAACTTCAGAGCTAAAATATATGGGCTGATCGAGTACTTAAAGAATGAAGGAAGCGAAGTAGAACCCCCATGGGAAATGGCAAAACTGCCACTAGAAGAAATGGCAACTCTAGCCTTAATTGAAGGATATTTTGATTTAAAAGTAATTTATAAGTGTACTTGAAAACATTAACGTTAATTTGAGAAATATTTTAGGGAGGGGAAGTTTGGACAGAAATCTTAGATGAATTAACAGCTGAAGGGATGGAACCACTTTCATTGGAACAAGAATTTATTTATTCAATTTCAAGAGTAATTACAAGTAGAGTTACAAGCATTATAGGATTTCAAAGGCAGTGCAAACATTTGCTACAAGACAAAGAAAAACGAGAAACAATTAATTATTATCAACAAGTAACTTGCATTTTTTCGAATAATTTTATTTACATAAATTTTACAAACAAAAAAAATAGTTCTATGACTGGAAAAGCCAAGAAAAATTACTGGTTATTAAGACTCATCAATATCTGGCTAAAACTTCAAGTGTCCAAACAATGAGATTAATGAAAGAAAAAGACATGTTTGAATTGACCCTGGAACAACATAAAACAATGATTAAGTAATGTGATAACAATTTCAATCACAATTTTATAGCCACTTACTTATAGGAAACTGGAAGCTCTAAAACCGGAGCGGGATGTGAAGTTGTTTAATTTACGATACTAACAATCGTTAAATTAATACTCAAAATTTTATTGTTATGTTTCTACATTTTGAGAAATAAATGTTTTTTTCGACATAATACATTACAAGAACATTGCACTAAACAAAATCAAAATACATTTTGGTTGACTCTCCTTTTAGATTTAACAAGTACCTCCTGTGGGGCGAGTTGTAGGGGGCGAACTATAGGGGGATCCAGATCCACATTGTGTGCTGAATTTAGAGCTGCAACCGTGTCTTTGACGTCATCTCACGTTTCAAAATTGCTTGTAACTGCACGTTTCGTGATGTCATAACATTGTATTCTTGTTGAAGTTTGCTGAGTTAATTTTTCTGTTTTGTCTGCCATTTTTTCGCCTGTCAGAGATCGAAGTTATCTGGCAGCTTCAAATGGACTGAAAGTTTATTTGTTTGCCACGTTGGTTGTTACTTTTTGAATTTTTCCGTTTTGCCTAATGTTCACGTCAATCTTTAAAGTATTTAAAAATTTTCTGGGATTTGATTCAGAAGGACAGTCGAGGAAACGGTCTCATCAGGATGCCAGGTGAATTAAGGCGCAAAAAAGTTTTAAATATTTTCAAATACAACTCAAAATATAAGAGGTATTAATACCCTTCAACTTTGATATCCTTTCAGACATAGTTCTGGATTCTCCGACGATTCAACTGACGAGGAAGCTGATTTTGAATACATAAAAAAACGAAGATTAGACAACGAAGAATGTAATTATTTTTTCTTTTAAGGTAGAAATAAATTGTTCTACTTTTATTTCTTTATAGACTTTGATGAGGACATGGCTACTTGGATTAAGCCAATTAAAGGATTTTCTCAGAGTTTTATTTATGCTAAAGAGAATCCAGCACATGACGTCGTGAACAGAGAGGTACTCTTGACCAATCTAATATTGAGAACGAATTATTAATTTTTTTTTAAATGTTTTAGAGTAATGAACGACTGTTTGTTCGGCCGAAATCTAGAACAACCGGGACGAATCCGTTGCTTAGCTCTTCAGAACATTTAACAAGTCTTCGTTCTGAGACGCGACAAGGTCAGCAAAGTGAAATGCAACAACATATCGCTGTAGTTTGATTAATATTCGCTGTTTTTGGGTGTAGATGATGAGAATGATGAGAATAAGTGTTCGCAAAAAACATCGTTTTCTGACTTACAATTTCGAGAATTCGAGAAACAGACGCCGCAACGTTCGATTTCGAAGCAACGAATAATGTATGACATTTGTAGAATTGAACGTGTTATTTTCCGGTTGAAAAGCTAAAATGATATTTTTTTTCTTCTAATTTAGGAATGGTTCTCATCATGTACAGTCATTTAATCGTAAATGTAACCAAGAATGCGAATTTCATTCGAAAACTGCTTCTAGTGAAGCTCGAAACAATTCTGCTTTGAGGTTAACAGTTAGCAGAGTAAATATAAACGTTTATCTTTCTTGTCGAATGGGTCTAATTAATGTTACATACAATTTAGTGTGCCCAAATACAAGAACAGGAGAAATATAGGCAATTGTTAAATAGGTACCCACAACCATTCACCCCGATCTACGGGAATGATTCATTATCATTACGTCATAACGTTAATCACAAGTATATACTTGATTTTTAATTTTTTTTACAAATAATATTAATAATTATAGTCAACTCGCGTTTATTTTATTAGCATAACAAAACTAGGTTCATCATATCACACAAATTCAGTTACTAAAGAAAAAATAAATAATGGTGATAAGGAGCAACAGATTCAACGTCTTCTCAAACCAGGTACCAGCAAAACAAAACAATCGCAGAGATGGAACGTAAATGTTGCCAACGGGTTACATTCTCCCACTAATGACGATTCATTTGTGGAAAAGTCATTCAAACTGGAGAAACCATTCACACATTTGCATAAAATGGTTCCGGGTAATTTTTTTATTGATTTATTTTTAAAATCTGGTTAAATTTAATTATTTCTAGTGACGCCATGTACATCCAAGAAGTTAATCAACGAGGTACCGAGATTGAAGTAAGAATAAACGTTTAGATTATTAGTTTTGCTTTTCAGGCTTACCCGAGTAGAAAAAAAAAAATTTTAACCCGTAAAAATGTTACAGATTGAAAAGTGAGGAGTTGAACTGCCCTTATACTGATAAAAATTGGCTGGAAACATGGTAAATGGAAAAGAAAATTGTATTGTTCTGTTAATTGCAGTTTGTTTTCGACACTGCTCTCTTACTTTCCGACAATTGATCGGTACAGGAAAACAAAGCTTAAAAACCAAGAGAAAGAGACAAAACGCCAGATCGCCGAAGCAAGAAGAAGAGTCGATGCGCTCACGCCTCCGTGGGAAAAAGAATTTCGTGAGTTGGAGAAGAACATCAAAGATCAGCTCTCAATCGCGGAAAAGCAATCGGAAGTTCTAGAAGAAATTTACACCATTAAAGACGACAAAGATCTCCTGGAAGATGAAAAAATTGAACCAATGCCAGGTTTTAAAGTTCTCAGTGTTGTTAGATGAAAAATTAAAAGTGTATTTACTCGTCTAAATAGAACTGACATCAGAAATGGAGAAGAAAATTGATGGTGCATTGCGTCCTAAACCTCCCAATGAAATACTTGTTGATAAATTTCAAATTCCAATCCATAGGCGAGATATGGAGACGCTGCAAGATCTTAATTGGCTGAATGATGCAGTGAGAGTTGCGCCATGAATGTTTACGAAACATGGTATTAAATTCAGCGATTTTTTTTTTTTCCAGATAATTAATTTTTACATGAATTTATTAATGGAAAGAGGGAAGTTTGACAATATGCCATCAGTATATGCTTGCAACACTTTTTTCTATCCCAAATTAATTACTGGTGGACATGCGGCCTTAAAACGTTGGACTAGGAGAACAGACATATTTTCTTACGACATTATGCTTGTTCCAGTACATTTGGGAGTGCATTGGTGTTTAGCTGTAAGTTTCGTCATTTTTATTCATTTGGAGAATTATTGATAACCGAAATACTTTTTTTTTTTGTTGACAGGTTGTTGATTTCAGGAAGAAAATGATAAAATATTACGATTCTATGCGTGGAAAAAATAATGAATGTTTAAATGCTCTGTCTACTTACTTGAAAGAGGAAAGTTTGGATAAGAAAAAGCAAACGTTAAGTATGGATGATTGGATAATGAAGAATGTCACGGTATGCATCTTAAAAATTAAAAAAAAAATATTTTCGTTGTTTATATTTTGTTTTGTGTGATTCAAAATGTTTAGAAGGCTCCACAACAAATGAATAGCAGTGATTGTGGTATGTTTGCATGTAAATACGCAGAATATATTACAAGAAATGCAAAAATTACATTCAAACAGGTATTTATTATTGAATTAACTGAAAATCAATTGTATTTCATTTTATAATTTTTTTTATAGCATCACATGCCATACTTTCGAAGACGGATGGTTTATGAAATATTAACGGCACAACTTTTGTAAAATTCTAAAATATTTGAATTGTAATTTATGTACATTTGAAATTAATTTGGTTTAGTATTTTCTGAAAGTTTTCCCCTCTGTTGGCATTGTAAACCATTTTGACAACTAAATTCTTTGGAAAACTAAATATTTCACGTGATTACATTCTATAAAAAACAAATATAAATCCTGTTTTAATCTTAAATTAATATCTGGGCACCTAGAAATAATTAGTGAAGTGTCAACAAAGTCGCCACTGTTCGCTTTCATTAAATCGCCCATGATTGAAGGTGAATATATCCTAACGGATTTTAAACTAAATCCACGAAAATATAATGATCTCGGTAAATGCCCGATTTTTTAATTGCTTCTGCGTCATTAAAAATAATTGATTTAATGTGCGATTTATGTTATTCGATGCTGAGGTACTGAACGTTTTGTTTACATAAGTCGTTGCTAGCCGCCATTATCCAAAACGACGAATGGTCACGAGCCTCGAGTCACGTGACAACGGATATCCGCTTCACATTAGCAACATCACATGGTCAAGTTTAGCGGTTTTAGTTTTGGTTTGTACTTCTTTTATTACTCGGGCTATACCATCTGGTAATTTTTGTGCAGCTCGGTTTTCTTATAATTAACATTAACGAAAATTTTTATTTGTGCCGTATATATTCTAAATTTGCTTTTTTTAAGAGGTAAGCTAGTTATTAATGTTTGGAATTAACCGATTTCTTTTTCTCTAATGACAAATCAACCGATTTCTTTGGTTTCGATATTTTTTAAACTAATCTAATTGTTTTTTCTCATAAGATATCGTATCATTTCACGATAAGTCCTCCACTGTTTGTGTTGATAATTAAATTTAACGTTGTTTGAAATCAGTTGATTTTTATTAGTATCGGTTTAATAAGGAATACTCATTTTAGTTTTTTCTTTTGTTTTTAAGGTTTCAAAACCGTCGAGAATGGTCGCAGTCACTTTCCTCGTATTTATTCTGAGTGTAATTTCAGTATGTCACGGGCAGACAACGGGTGTAGTTTGTCCCGATGGAAGCGTATGCAAAGATGGTAACATAAACATTATTCGTAAATTATTCACAAATTAAATAATTTTTTTTGATCTATTTTTTTTTATAGCTGATACAGGTAAGTTAAAAATAAAATTTTAAAATAATTAAAAAGAAAGATTCAAGTTTTTACCCGTAAATGGAAACCAGGTTTGAATTCAAAAACTTTTCGAGAAATAAATGCCATTTTACTTTAGATTTATTAATTATTTTCCTGATACTGTTATTATTATTGTTACTTTGATTGGTCATTTATTTTTAATAGTTCAAACATGCTGCCAGGTTGACGATCGCAATTACGGCTGCTGTCTTTTACCTCGTGCTGTCTGTTGCACCGATCGTGCTCATTGCTGCCCGGAACGATCGGTTTGTGATTTAAAACGACAACGTTGCGTACCCGACAAGATATTCGAAAAGAAGGCAGTTAAATCTCATTCGTCGATGGAGGCATTCACGCCAGTTCATAAAGAATTTGATAAATTAATGTATCTAATCTACAATCGTTACGACGACTCAAAATCGAAAAACAACGGTTGTCCTGGATGTCCTCACGAAAATGCCGTTTGCTGCTCCGATGGGTTGCACTGCTGTCCGCAACACATGAACTGCGGTGCAACTAGAGGCACTTGCGTTGAAAAAGAAGAATTAACTAACTCTGTTTTAATAACTGAGGTAGCAGCTGAAGAAATAACACTCGATTATTCATTTCCATGGTCCAACATTGCGCCAAGTAGTTTTTTTTCTTCATTTTTTAATTGACGAAGCATTTGAAAGGATCTATTTTGTTATAGAATTGGAGGATCAACCTTGTCCCGGCGGTCAAATGAAGTGCAGAGACAATGACACGTGTTGTAAACTACCAAGGAGTAGTTCGTACGAATGCTGTCCTCTCCCAAAGGCAACTTGTTGTAGCGATGGAAAACATTGTTGTCCTAATGGAATGACGTGCGATCTTGTTCACATGCGCTGCGCTGAATCAGATAATCGTGTTCTGTTGACGAAAATAAAAACTGAAGAATCAGGTAAGTGGTAATTTTTGGTTTAAAACCAAATAATATATAGATATTTTTTAAATTATAGTCGTGTGTCCGGATCATAAAACCAAATGTCCAGACCAAACGACGTGTTGCCAACTTGAGTCGGGTTACGGTTGTTGTCCTTATCCAAAAGCGGTGTGTTGCAGCGACAAGGCTCACTGTTGCCCGAACGGATTCAAATGCGATTTAGCTAAGCTACTTTGTGTAAAAGAAAATATTAGTTTCGATTTGGCTCGAGTTCTCGTAGGGGAAAAAATAAAAGGTTAAATAATAGAGAATAGTTTTTTTTTTTTTTTTAAATGTTTTGTAAAATTTATTTGAAATGATTTTTTTTGCGCAGAACGGTCGATCGTTTGTCCCGGAGGTCATTTCAAGTGTCCAGATAACACGACGTGCTGCGAATTACCCGATGGACGTTATGGCTGCTGCCCATACCCACATGCTGTTTGCTGTTCAGATAAACAACATTGTTGTCCAGAATCGACGAAATGCGACATACCTCATCAAAGATGCATTAAGCAATTCTTTGCAATTCCTTTTGCTCGTGTTCTCTTTGCCGAGAAAATTGAAAAAGCACCTTAGTTTACGAAAAACAATTTTTGGTATTAAACACACAACAAATGTATTTTTTTTTCCTTCAATTTTTGTGATTTACTCTACAAACTGCATCACTTTTATATATATATCGAATCATTTACAAGGAGATTTTTAAATAATTTTATTTTAAATTTTCAGATTGAATAATAGGAAATGAATAAAAAAAATTCTTATTAAAAAGTATTGTATCGAATGATTTGTATCTGTTATTCAATGCATTTAAAAATTTATCCTTACAAGTTGTCAATTCATCTCAGCATTTTAATTTCCTCATTACGTGCACTATAAAAACGGTCTTTTGTATGTTTTATACATCCAATATTTAGTTATACCGGTAAATACCATTCAATGTAACGGCATCAAACTGCATCGTAAACAATATTGGTTCTTGCACCTGTATAAACGTTAACATAAATTGGCAGTTGAGACTAAAGTGACTTCCACGTTAGTTAGTCTGTACCGACTCCAAGTCGTTCCTTCCATTTTTAGCCTGTGAGAGAAGGACACAAAAACCAGCTGTTCATTTCAGGACCAAAACATCGGCTGTTCTTTATTGTCATACAGTTATTGTTTTTTATTCGTGTATTGTCACCGGTGTACAATCTAATACCACACGACTAACAGTGTTTAAACTTTTTCTTAGCTGCAGTTTACAGCAGGGACACTGTGTTGCTATTGTAATTATGTCTCCTTTTTGCCTTTCCATCGTGCTGTTCTCGGTATTTTTAACTTTACCGAAAGGCGAAGCAGCAGTCGTAGAAAATAGCTACGATTTTATTGTTGGTAATTCTTTTGTTTTACATTTTTTATTGTGGTAGGGGTCATGATTTAATAGATTTTTTTTTTCTTTATTTTTCAAGTTGGTGGTGGATCTGCAGGCGCAGTTGTTGCTTCACGGCTCTCCGAAGATCCATCAGTTACAGTTCTGTTATTAGAGGCTGGAATTAATCCTGACCATGATAATACCAATTACGAAGACGTCCCGTATAAAGTTGGTGGTATTCCCGAACACCTTAACTGGGGTTTTAAAAGCGAACCGCAGGATAAGTGCTGTCATGCATTAATCGAAAAAGTAAAACGTGTATGATTGACATTTAACACAAGATTTAAATTTGCTTATTATTACATTAGCGGCAAGATTGGGCTCGAGGAAAAGTGTTGGGAGGAACTTCTACCATAAACAATCAAGGCCACACAAGGGGGAACAACCAAGATTACGATAAATGGGCAAATTTAGGAAATTGGGGATGGAGGTACGATGATATACTGCAATTTTTTTTGAAAAGTGAAGACTATCAAGCTCCTTGGCGAAGAGAAGATGGTAAAATGTTTTTAAAAAATTTTTGATTGTTTTTTAATATTGATTTTGTATAATTAAAGCTCAATACCATAGAAAAGGGGGATTATTACCTGTTAGCATTCCCTACTATAAGACACCATTAGCTGATGCATGGCTGCAAGCGGGATGTGAACTCGGCCACCCGGAAGTCGATCACAATGCTAAACATCAAACTGGTTAATTTGATTTGAAATTATGAAATATCAACTGTTAGACTTTATTTTATTTTGATTTGTTAGGTTTTATGTTTCCACACACGACTATGAAAAATGGTGAAACTTATAACACTTACAAAGCGTTTTTGAAACCATTCTTAAAACGACCTAATTTGACAATTTTGACCGAAGCACTTGTTCATAAGGTTAAAAAATTAGTTTTTTTTAAAAAAAAATGAATTATTTATTCACGTTATTGTGGTTTGAGCAGGTAAATGTAGAGAATTCTATTGCTCGTGGAGTGACTTATGAGCACCTGGGTGCAATTCTCAAAGTTGATGCTCGAAAAGAAGTGATTGTATCTGCGGGTGCAGTTCAGTCGCCACAAATTTTGATGCTATCAGGAATAGGACCAAAGAAAACCTTGATGCAGCACAATGTACGATTGGTTAAAAATCAATGAAACTGTGGTAATTTATTATTTTCTTATTTTTAGATCCCGGTCAAAGTGGATTTGCCCGGTGTTGGTGAAAATCTTATTAATCACATGAGTTTTCATGGCTTGATTTTCAATATTGATTTTCCGATTACATTTAATGATAGTTGGGTTGTCACTGACAAAAACTGGGATTTATGGCATCGTCATAGAATTGGTAAATTTTTTTTTTTTTAATTTATTGATTTAAAATACCGTAAATTTAAACCATTAGGCCCACTGTCGTCTATTGAAAAACACGAGGGAAAGGCATATTTAGCCAGTCCCTTAACAAAACAAAATGTAGATTTTCCAGATGTTGAACTGAAACTCGTCTCCTACAGATCGGCGAACTGGAATCTTCCAAAAGATGTATTAAAAAAAATAAAGAAAAACCCAAAATTATTAAAATCTAATTTTTTTGTTTTTTTGTTTTAGGTATGGGAAAAATATTTCGGACCAATTCCTGGTCAACCACAAATAAGTTTTATTCCAATTTTGTTACATCCAAAGAGTGTTGGGCATATTACCATTAAAAGTGCAAACATCCATGACTATCCCATAATTGAACCCAATTCTTTTTCACATCCCGATGATGAAGCGGTGCTGTTGGAAGGTAGAAAATCGAAACAACGTCGTGCGAATGTTTTAATTGGACATTTTGTTTCTCATCTTAGCGAAACGCATGGTATTTGCCATAACTGAAACGCACGCTTTTAAAGTTTTTGGCACGCGTTATCATGGTCGCAAATACCCAGCGTGTAATCACTTCAATGACCAGTTATCCGACAACTACTGGCGTTGTGTTATTCAAAATTATTCTTATGGGTTTCATCATCCAGTCGGCACGTGTAAAATGGGTCCTGAAACTGATCCACAAGCAGTTGTAGATCCATTTCTAAGGTTTGGGAACTAGACAAATTTTATATACGAGAATTACATTATTTGTTCTTTGGGTATAGCGTCTATCGTGTACAGCGTCTGCGTGTGATTGATGCTTCCATTATGCCTACTATTCCTTCTGCTCATACAAGTGTACCGGCGATTATGGTTGGCGAAAAAGGTGCACACATGATTAAACAAAAATACAAGTTATTCTAAATGTTTTGTATGTATCGAAACATCGACAATAAACATGTAACTAACTACTTTTGTCAGTAATTAAAAAGTAAGCGGATGCTAATTGGTATTAAGGCTTTAAGAAGGAAAGGATGTTTGCTCTTTAAGGCGAGTGATAAGGGGACTGTAAGGGTAAATCAGAACGAGGAAAAGGGGGCAACACAGAGTTGTAAAGGTACTGATTAGTGTAAAATCGAATAATGTAATTGTGTTTTTACAGCTTGTTTGAAAAGTAGAATAAATGGTTAATTCTATATTACAGGATATGTAGGTGAACTGTACCACTGTACATAAGAAAAATTTAAAAAAACACATGATGGTGTCATTTATCGATCAATACCTCAGCATTTTATTTTTATTTTCCAAACTTGGTTTGGTGACGTGCAAGGAAAACATTCCAGAAATGGATTACGATTTTATCATAAGTATAAAGGCATTTTGTTGTTGTTGTAATTTTGTAATATGATTTCAGATAAATTTAATTTTAAATTTTTAAGTCGGAGCAGGTTCTGCAGGTGCAGTTGTTGCTTCGCGGCTATCTGAAGTTGCAACAGTAACAGTTTTGTTACTAGAAGCCGGGATTAATCCTGATGACGACAATACCAATTATGAAGACGTGCCGTATAAAGTCGGTGGGATTCCCGAACACCTTAATTGGGGATTTAAAAGCGAACCTCAGAAAAACTGCTGTTATTCATTAATTGATCAAGTAACATCATTTGCCCCTGATTTCTTACTACTTTAATTTCTGAAATAATAAATTTGTTTCTTACTATAGCGTCAAGATTGGTCCCGCGGTAAAGTATTAGGAGGAACCTCGACAATAAACAACCAGGGTCATACAAGGGGAAATAAACTCGATTACAATAATTGGTCGGAATTAGGAAATTGGGGCTGGAGATATGACCAAGTATTGCCGTTTTTTAAGAAAAGTGAAGATTTTCAAGCACCAGCAAGAAGGGAAGATGGTAATAATGTGCCATAATCTTTGAATAAAAGATTATATTGGTTAGAAAAATGTATCTATATTTTACTAAATATTTTTAAAAGCTGCGTATCATAAAAGAGGTGGATTATTGCCCGTCAGTATTCCATATTTCAAAACACCATTAGCTGATGCATGGCTTCAAGCTGGAAGTGAACTTGGTTATCCTGAAGTCGACCATAATGCTAGATATCAAACCGGTAATCCTTTTGAAAATCTAGTTTTTAGATTTCAGTTAATGCTTGTAAACGTTTTATGTAGGATTCATGTTTCCTCATTCGACCATAAAACATGGGGAGACTTATAATACGTACAAATCGTTTTTAAAGCCATTCTTAAAAAAGCCAAATCTGACCATTTTGACTGAAGCTCTTGTTCAGAAGGTTTTAATTTAATTCATTTACTTCAACTATGAAATTATGTTATAAAAATAAATATGCACTTTTTCTAGGTTAATATAAATGGCAGTGGCATTGCTAATGGGGTAACGTATAAATATCTAGGAAAAATTCACAAAACTAATGCTCGGAAGGAAGTTGTTATATCAGCAGGCACAGTTCAATCGCCACAAATTCTGATGTTGTCGGGTGTGGGACCAAAAGAAACTTTAAACAGACATGATGTACTATTTCTTGCATTGAAAAGATTTTTACAGCATGTCAAGATAATGCAGTACATTTGATTTAGATTCCAATAATTGTGGATTTACCGGGAGTAGGCCAAAATCTTATTAATCATATGAGTTTTCATGGATTGATTTTTAATATTGACTATCCAATTACGTTTAATGATAGTTTGGTTGTTACTGAAGAAAACTGGAAATTATGGCATAGTCATAAAATTGGTAATTTTAATTTCGCTTACCGTATTCCTTCGAATGAGAGCCGCGGCTTTTAATCGTGGGCGGCTCTTATTACAATTGTTGCAATGTTAGTACCGTATTCGGTACGTGACGAGCATCATAAACGAGCGTAAGCGATCTTTTGATGTAGCCTTCAAATTAAAAGTTGTTACTGAAGCAACAAAAACTGGCGGGTATGTTAGAATTGTTACTTAAATTTAAAAAAATTTGAAATTTGAATAAAACCCTCGAATTGTAGCCGCCTCGAAAACAGCCGCGGCTACTAACCGAGGGCGGCTCTTATATCAAATCGCCACTCATCCGCGGCTACTATTCGAGGGCAGCTTCAATTCGAGGACGACTCTTAATCGAAGGAATATGGTAATCCATGATATGCAAAACCATGATGGTATTAATGTAATATCAGGTCCACTGACTGCTGTAGAAAAACATGAAGGGAAAGCGTATTTAGCCAGTACCTTAAGTAATCAAAATAGAGATTTTCCAGATTTTGAACTCAAGCTCATTTCCTACAGATCTGCCAATTGGAATCTTCCAATAAATGTAACATCTATATCAAACACTGCAGACTTAAAAATTATACATTTTAAATTTTTTTATTCAATCTAGGTGTGGGAGGAATATTTTGGTCCCATTCCTGGCCAGCCACAGATAAGTTTTATTCCAATCCTGTTACATCCAAAGAGTGTAGGCTATGTTACCATTAAAAGCAATGATATTCAAGACCACCCAATAATTGAACCTAATTCTTTTTCACATCCTAGCGATGAAGATATACTTTTGGATGGTAAGGGGAACAAACACACCTATTTCTAGTTCATTAATGACATTTGTTTTCTTCTTTATAGCTAAACGTATGGTATTTGCAATTACCCACACACATGCATTTAAAGCATTTGGTACACGTTATCATGGTCGTAAATATCCATTATGTGCTTCCTTCGAAGACCAGGAATCTGACGATTACTGGCGTTGTGTTATTAAAAATTATTCTTATGGGTTTCACCACCCAGTGGGCACTTGCAAAATGGGTCCAGACACCGATTTACTCGCAGTTGTGGATCCATTCTTAAGGTCTTAAAACTAAACCAACGGAATTTTTAAAATTTTGTCTTAAAGGTCAAGTGCACTGAGTTGTGTTTTCAGCAATTTTCAAAGAAAACAACATAAAAACCTAAAATAGTTAATTAAAAAATTAAATTGTTGCATTTATGATATTGTTGATCCAATTTTCATTGTTGACAGTGCAATGCATCATGGTTTCAGCTTTCCAGTCCTACATCATCAGTTCTAATTTGCTCCCCATTTCAAATTTTCCTTTGTTCTTCAACATGTGTAATCCAAGATCCAGTTTAAAGCTGAAACTGGGTCAAGGATCAGCTAAATTTGTGAACTGGTGATGTCATACTCCCATGATGCTTTGCATTTTAGGCAACCGGTATTGTAGGGTTTTGTAATTGTTATTTTAACATTATAAATACAGCAATTCATTTTTTTATTAACGAGTTTAGGGTAATTATATTGTTTTCTTTCAGACTTTGGTGAAAATACACTCAGTGCACTTGACCTTCAACTTTTATAATAAAAAATTATTTTTTGTGGGTAGGGTTAAAGGAGTTGAACGTCTGCGTGTAATTGATGCATCCGTCATGCCAACTATTCCATCTGCTCACACAAGTGTACCAACTGTTATGATAGGTGAAAAAGGTGCTCATATGATTAAACAAACACATGATTTACCTTTGAATTAATGTTTTAAACTTTAACAATAAATGTATTGCTATATACCATTGATTTTGTTCTATTTATTGTTGACGTGTTGTATTGAAAAATGGCGATGTTGCAGGTGCTATTTTTTCGGATTATTTATTTTCCACTGATATAATAATTTAATAACGTTATTAAATTGGTATCAATTTATTAGTGTATCACTCCACTATTTATAACGTTAATTTAGCCAGGGATTGACCTAATATTAAAGGATGGGCGGATTATAGTAATTGAATCACTGACAATTATTATGGTACGGTTATTGAATTCTCCTGACACCGTTCATCGTGAGAGCGAATACAGCTCGATATGCTCAACAACTAATCAAAATGGAAGGTCCTGAACCGAGTGAAACAATTCCCAAAGGTAAACAATAACAGAAAAATGTGAAAACTAAGCAACCATTAATTTTTTTTTCAGATGTTACTGAACAAGAAACAGACAAACAACTTTTACCCGAAGTTGTTTCATCTGAAAAAGTCGAGTCCAAGTCAAATTACAATCAAGATTATGTTCTTGCCGCATTGACATGCCTTGGTTTATTCGTCATTATGGGCATGCGTTGCAATTTGGGTCCAGGATTTGACACCATCTACAATGTAATGATACACCGAACAACGCAGAAAGGGAAATTAATTTACTATTAACTGTTGGCAGAAAGATTTTTCGTTGATCCCTACAGCGGTCGTATTAATAGATGGAGCATTTCACGTTGGTTACATTCTAACCCAAATCCCTGCAGCATTGCTTTGTTACAGATATTCAGCGAATAGGTGAATTTTTACATGAGAAAAGAATAGAGTTTATTATTTTTGTACATATTTTTTCTGTAGACTTTTCATTTCAGGTGTAATTGCTTCTGCATTCATCAATTTGATTCTGCCCGGCGCCATTAACCTCGGAAGTGAATTCCTAATGGCGTTACGATTTTTGCAAGGAGGACTTGAGGTATGCACTTTTACCGCAGAATGCACATTAAATTGATGTATTTTATTATTTAGGGTGTTGTTATACCCGCTTTATACAGAGTGTGGGGACTCACAATATCGGAAACCAAGGCATTTTTAGTTTCACTTGCCTATTCAGGTTGCTTGCTTGGATTTGCACTATCATTTCCTTTATCTCGTTGCTTATCTTGGAAATTTAGTTGGGAAGCAACGTTTTACTTTTTCGGTGAGATATTACATATAAAAAAAAGTTATTAGTTAAATTCGTCAAGAATATAATAAAAAATGCTGCCCATTAGTCTTAGCTTTCCTGCTGTACACACATCTGTTTATTAGATTTTGATATGTTTGCATGCGATTACCATTGCAGGGGCTTTAGCCATTATTTGGTGTGTTATTTGGAGCTATTTTGTGAGAGAAAAATCGTCCAAAATCCATTACAGAATATTTCATGTGATTGTGCCGTCTGTTAAGGAACACAAGGCAAGTAAATAATTAATTTTAATTGCTGTTATTAATTTTTTGGAAATTAATTTTGCAGCCGATATCGGTTCCGTACGGCGCAATACTTAAATCTCGACCTCTTTGGGCATTATCATCGGTTACAACAAGTTGCCTTTTATCTGTTTACATTTTTATTACAACACTCAATGTTTATACTCCGTCTCCTCAATATCATTTTTTTACAGTGAGTTATAAGAATGTGAAATTATATAATTAATTTAAAAAATAATGTAATATTACCTAGAATGAGTTCACCTTTAGTATATTATGCGTGGTAATGTGTTTTGCTCTTCTTATTACTGGTTGGGGAAGTGACTTTTTATTTCAGCACAACATACTTTCTCTGAATACGATTCGTAAGATAACTATATGTGGAAGTAAGAAACTACAAATTGTAACTATTCCCTTTTACAAAATTTACTTTAATAACTTATTGCGTAGGTGTTGGCTTATTATTACCAGTATCATTAATAACACATTTAACAAAAATCCCCATTTTATCAACTACGGGGTATTCAGGCAGCAGTTTTTTATTCGGCTGTGCGATTTGTGGTAATAATATTATTGATTTCACTATTTAAAACTATTTAAACTTTTTATTTTTTTATTTTTAAAATAGGAATTCTTGTTAATTGTTTGGATTTGGGAAAACAATTTGCTGCACTATCATCGGCTTTCATATCTTTTGGCAGCTTTTTAGCATGTATGCTTATTTACATTATGAAAGTTCAATTCTCATCAGTGAGTTTCGCGAATATTTGATTTGTAATTTAATTTTTTTTTTTTAAATATTTAAAAAAAAAATTTTTTTTAAATTCATTTCAGCACGAAAAATCTAATTTTTCATTCATAGTTTTTATCGCAATCGTTCAAATTTTTGGAGTTTTTATGTACGCAGTTTACGGTTCCTCAAACGATCAACATTGGGATCTGCCTCCACCGCCGATTGATTTCATAGAAGAAAGTTGTGACGAAGAAAAGCAAAGTGAAGCGATTGTCGACGTTAATGTTGATTTGAATGAACCTACAGAGGATTTGCCTGAAGATACGAAGTGTCTAGAAGTTGCATTTGAAACTGAGACCGAAGAAACCACAGAGGAAGAAAGTGAGGTTGAGCGCCTTCCAGTTATTGTGGAAGGGGTAGAGTATCATCATAAAGTTGAAATACAAGAAACCGATGTTGTAATTGAGAAAAAAGATGAAAAAGGTGACGTAGTTGAAATAATTGTTTAGTCGTATCTTGTATTTACCGATTTATGATATTTGCATAATAATTATTAAAAACTCATGAATAAAATTTGTTTTTCATGAATTTTGTAACTTATTTTTAATGGTATGAATATGAAACGCACACCATTTGATTTCAGATCAGGGAAAAAGAATTTTTAAAGTATGATTTTTCGTTTAGGTTCTGTGAAGTGAATCGTCACCGTGCAAACTTTCCCAGAATTCCACATTCGGACCCCCT
>JAQFXT010000503.1:0-35232 GCA_034683725.1 Strigamia crassipes
AACAAAATTTGTCAAATTTGAACAAAATTTGTCAAATTTGAACAAAATTTGTCAAATTTGAACAAAATTTGTCAAATTTGAACAAAATTTGTCAAATTTGAACAAAATTTGTCAAATTTGAACAAAATTTCTCAAATTTGACCAAAATTTGTCAAATTGGATAAAAAAAATTCTCAAATTGGATAAAAAAAATTTTCAAATTGGATAAAAAAATTCAAATTTGATCAAAATTTAATCAAAAATTTCAAATTTGATCAAAATTTGATCATAAATTTCAAATTTAATCATAAATTTCAAATTTGATCAAAAATTTCAAATTTGATCAAAATTTGATCATAAATTTCAAATTTAATCAAAAATTTCAAATTTGATCAAAAATTTCAAATTTGATCAAAAATTTTAAACATTCATTAAATTCAACTAAAATTGCATCCAAACATTCATTAAATTCAACTAAAATTGCATCCAACATTCATTAAATTCAACTAAAATTACATCCAAAAATTCATTAAATTCACCTAAAATTTCTTCAAAGTTTATCAAATTTAATCAAAATTCCGTAAAAATTCAATCAAAATTCCACAAAAATTCATCAAATTTAATCCCCTTCCCACATCAACACCCAGGTTTGTCTCAGGGTTTGCATAAACTAAAATCTGGTCATCCTAGTTAGAAAAAGAAAAAAATTATAGACAAGCTTTGCATCAGTCATTTCAGAAATATGTACAAACAAGATCACTGACCACATTCATACCAATTAAAGACAATTTATTTTATACTGGCACTAGATGGTGCTACACCACGTGCAGTGGAAACTCAAAGTACAACATTTAAGAGTGCATTGATATAGATAAAAACAAATCAGTTCATAGTATCGGGAGTGGGGGCTAAAACTTTTTGAAGCTCAAATTTTTTTGGACTGCAAATTTTCAAAATTACAATTGGCCTCTGTGGGTAAATTTTAAGCGGCACTAGACACTCTAGTAACCAGGGCCGGCTCAACGACCCAGGCAACCCACCCAGGTGGCCGCTTAGTGCACCAAAATTCGAGGGCACCAAGTTTTGAAGGCGCCAAATTTCGAAAGCCAAAGACGACATAACAACAAAAGCCCTGGTGGCAATAATAAATAACACAATAAATAATAAAGAATTATAACACCAGATGGCAATCGAGTCATCTAAAAAAATTCGTTATAACAAAAAATCGTTATATTGCGGTTCGTTATAACGAGATGATAATCTATTGCACTATAATAATTAAAAAAAGACATTTTTATTCTTTCCAGGTTGTAGTAATTATTATAATCTGGATTGTCTCGCTTCTTGTGGTTTACATGCTCTTTTTGATGTGTTTGGATCCATTACTGAATAAACGCGGAGCCACGTACCAGGAACACACCAACAAAAAGGTTTTTCTTTTCGAATGTTTTTAAAGCAAAACATTTTTATTTTTATTTATTTAATAGGAGAAGCTGCCACCAGTTGCATCAACATCACAACGTCGGTCTAGCAGCAACGTGTTGAATAGTGTTGGACATCAACAATACAAATGGAAACGCCAGGTCCAAGACCAGCGGAGGAATATTTACGATAAACATAAAATGCTCAATTAGTTTTCAGTTTTAATTATTTTAATATAAATAATTTGTGTATTGTTACGTGTGCGTGGGGATGAGTTCGTACTCGTAGCAGGGTTAACAGATAAAGCTAGACAAATAAACAAATCGGATTTATATTGAAAATATACTAATTCTGTTTATTAAAGATGATCAAAATCAAGGCAGACAATTAACATTCAATTGTCTGAAATCACAGCATATAGTAAATTTAAATAATACATGTTTAGAATCTATACAAACTCATTCCTTAAATCTAACAATAAGATAAACACTTAACTCAATAAATACAAATTGACAAATAATAAAGTAAGGCAAGGTCTAATTAGTTCAGTAGTAGAAGAGAGTGAATCCATAGCCAGACTCTATGCGAGCCAACTATAATGGATCACCTCTTAAAGCATCTTTACTCTTTCATTTGCAAAAGAGAACTAACTCTAATAGCTCTCTGAGTTATTAATAACACTTCCCATTCTACCTATTGGCAAAGTAGAATGTCCCTGTGACGTAACATGACTCAACATTTGTGCTACGCGCTCCTAACGCCATCTATGGTTAACAATACGAATCAAATAGATAGAAATACGCTGTTTCAGACCCACCGGCACACGGTGCGGCTTGGACGCGTAACAGCATTGTCATGCCATAGTGTGGTCACGCGTCCTAGCCACACTGAAAGTCAATTTGATAAAAAAAATAAATAAAATTTATTTTAAAAACATTTGTGATGGCATGAAAACAACAAACAGACACAAATACTTGCTTTGATGGAATAAGCCTACAAAAGTTGTGGTTTATGTAATTTTTTATACTTAAACACAATCAAAACTAATTGTTTTGACTGACTTCAGCTTGCGATCGCAGTCTGTCCTGGTCTGTCTGTGGATCGCAGCGCCACCGTGGCAAATTAGGGAACTAAGGGAGTGAGACCACTATCTCTTCTTACACTATGGTCACGCGTCCTAGCCGCACTGAAAGTCAGCGGGCTATTTCGCACGATGTTTGTATAATTAGTTGTTAGTTTTCCCCATAGATGGCGTTGATTGTATTAAGCATAATTGATGACGAGACGGACCGTTCAACTCAGTGCACGGGGGAGAATGGGAAGTTTCCTAATTGATTAGAGAGAGCAGATTAAGCAGTTCTGTTCTTGAGCTCGTACTATGAACATCATTTACTATAGATCAAAAAGTGGATCGCCTGCCGGCTAACGGCGCGGCGTGAATTTTGGAGATAAACATGATTATTAACTTAGTGAATTATCATTTGCCTTGCTAAACTAAAGTGCTATTTTAGAGTGTAATTTATAGTGTTTATTATATTTATTGGAATTTAGAGTTTGTTAAGAGTTACTTGTTTGATTGTTATTTATTTACTAATTGAATTCTATTTTGTCATGATTCATTTGAGAATTGTCTCATAATTGTTTAATCAGAATAAATTAGGTTATATATATTTTCTCATAAACTTTGGTCTGGCTCAGATTCATTTCTCTATTGCTACGCTGTGTGACTCATCCCCTCGCACACGTAACAGTATATTTTACAAACAGGAATATTTGTTATTGTCTAGTCAAGTATCGTGACACATTGATTTGTAATAAGTTTAATTCCTTAAAAAGGGGCTTAAGTTGAATACAATTTGGAACTGTACATTGTTTAAAATTTACAATTAAAATTCATGCGTAAACTTAAAATTTGATTCGTTGCGGGTCCTAAGGATAGGGGGTTCCTCAACGTACGGAGGTGATAGTAATAGTAACATTGAGTTTAACGTACTCGTTTGTCGCTCTTGAAGTTTTTTGGGGGCTGGAGGCTCCGAGCTCGCCGCCACCTCTACTCGGGTTTGAACTAATCAGATTAGCACTATTAATTTTGATTGGGCTGCAACCAAGAAATGGAAGGTAAAAATTCTGTTTTTTGTTTGTTTTATTATCTAGTTTTTTTTTATTAGGCCTGTGCGATTATTTTTCATAGTGAATATGAATGGGATATGGCAATCGTATTCACTTGATAGCGATGTAGCGCAAAAGTGATATATCGCATAGAAAAAGCGATATATTGCAATATTGCAAAATATTGCAATGTCACAATATCGCAACGTTGCAATATCGCAACATCGCAATATACAGCAAAGAAAGTGGGATTTTTCTCAAAAAAATTAAATTCTCACAAAAAGATCAAACTTAGTCAAAAATTAAACTTAATTTTGACAATAATCGAACTAATTTTGACAAAAATCAAACTAATTTTGCAAAAATCGAACTAATTTTGACAAAAATCGAACTAATTTTGACAAAAATCGAACTAATTTTGACAAAAATCGAACTAATTTTGACAAAAATCGAACTAATTTTGACAAAAATCAAACTAATTTTGACATAAGTCGAACTAATTTTGACAAAAATCGAACTAATTTTGACAAAAATCGAATTTATTTTGATAAAATTCACTTTTTCTCAATAAAACTGAATTTTTCACAAAAAATTTAAATCTTTCTGGAAAAAATTTGAATTATTATCGAATCCTTGGCATTGTTTACTAATTTTTGGTAAATTCATAATAACTTCCTACTGTGCTGATTACATAACCGGCGTTCACGTAATCAATACGTGATTAGGAGTCAGGTAATAATTACGTTCGACAAATTGCGATATATCGCAACCGATATCCTAATGCAATATCTAGTTGCGATATCCAAAATTTAATATTGCATTGCGATATATCGCAATATCGCACAGACCTAGTTTTCATGCTAAGTTGAAAGAAACAGAGAACTGAAAGTAAGGCAAGTGTAAGTCCTGCTGTGGCATTACCCAGCCACAGAAACATGCACTCCCAAAAAAAAAATCGTCAGTTTTAGGAACCAATGGTCATCGTGGAACTGCCCGGCGGCCATTGCCATTTTTTTGTGGCAATCCACGTCGACTCCCCATCACAAGCTGTAATCCAAAATAAATTTTTCCTCTCTTTAATTGGAAAGATTTTATCTGAAAAACAAAAACCACTTTATTTATTAAAAAAAAAATTTTCCAGAGGTTCAAAATCCTTCGGACAGGCCCACAATTGTGAGTGTTCAGACTCAGTCGCCGCGTGGTCAAGGGGACGGCCCCGCATTGCCGGATGCAACACACGATAAATTACAAAGAACACACACAGACGCACTATTTCAGGTAAAGTATCTTTATTGAAATCCGTTGTCTCGGGGCAAGTACACCTAGATGTGATTTCCATGTTGCATGAAGTTTCTCAACTTCATCCTAATGTCCTGATCGCTGGTCACGCAATCTGGGTCCATGTGGCCAGCAAGTTCCTTTTGATTTCTATCGCGCCATGCGCTAGTAACGCTCAGGTCCCTGTGGCCCGCAGAACGGGCACATAAAGCCAGAAGTCGCCGTGCGTCATGGCGGGTCTCTTGCGACCACGGGAAACAGATCACTAGGGTCTTAGCCGTGCAGAGTCACAGAACAGACTGCCCTGTCGACGTCCTGGAGATCTCGTGCACGCGACTTTTGGTCTGTCGTGTCCCTGCGTCCGATTGGCCATAATTGAACCGCATCTCCACCTATTGCTAAGGAGCCGCAGAAAGGACCACGAATGGTGGCCAGTGATTGCTTTACGGTCACAAACGAACTGCAAACTCATCAAAATTTTGCGTAAAAACTATATTTTACAATATAAATTTATATATTCACCCAGTTTATTTAAAGTTTATTTTATTACTCCAATTTTTTCCAGCATTATATCAAAATAATATTTCCATGTATCGCGCTTGTACCCACTTTTGTATGGCTCGCGTGTCCCAACCAGTTGAGGCAACCACGTGCTTGTTGGCTCAAATAAGGACCTCAATGTCTGTTCTTCTTTGTACGCTTTCCAAATTTTATATCCAGCAAAACCAAATATTATTAACGGCATTTTGATAAGGTGTAAAGCAACCAGAAATGCTTTCCAAACCTTGTCATTGGGAAACAGCAGTACACTTCTTTTGGGAACTTCGTACATTTTGAGCGGTTGACCCGCTGTTGCATAGCATTCATGCTGGGTAAAGATTTTTGGAGAATCGCTATTTCGGCGCTATTAGCGTTGCTATGTATGTCGCTAACGTGATCGATTTTTTTAAGCGTTGACTCGTTGATTGTCGCTATCATGATCAAACACTTTCGTGGTCCGTAATGCGAGCACGTAAAGCCGGAGATGGCCGTACATCATGTCGGGTAGAGAGCGGGGTCGGGAAACAGACCGTTGAGGTCTTACCCGGGCCGTGTCACAGAACAGACTGCCTTGATTACCTTTTGTCAACTTCGTGCACACCACTTCCGGCTGTGTTCGATCGGCCAAAATCGGCCCACAGTTCCACCTATTGCTAGAGAGCCGCAGAAGGGACCGCGAATGTTGGCCAGTGACCGCTACACAATTGTGAATATCAGAACTTCAAATGCTGTAACTATTTCAACATCTAATTTTATAATGCTGTATAAATCTTCTATCAACTGCAATGGATTCTAAAAAACATCAATAAGTAAATTTTAAATGTGTAAAAAACCATTCCCCAATAAGTTTCTGTTTGGAAAAAGTAAATTATTAAAAGTGTGAGTGGACGAACGTTGTTTAAGCTAGTGCTGGACGCACAACACGTAATTAAGAAATGACACAAGAAACTGTATTATTGCTGGTTAGCCTTTATCCAGTTGTCTTAAGGCAGTCTCTTTGATGTATTTTCTTATTGCTTCAGGTGATGCTTCCATCACCTTGGCCAAGCGCCGACCACATGGTTAGGGATAACCTCATGGTCAGCGTGGTCAACATATGCTAATTTACGGTACTGGGAACAACATGCCAATCAGTTCCCTAAATGCCGCCATGGCGACAAGAGATACCAGAGAACCACGATCCTACTCTGGGGCTGGTTTTTGGAGGACTCTCCTTGACCGGAAGTACGTCCTCTTTTATAAGGGCTTCTGCCCCCATGCGGACTACCGTGTCATTGGTTGATGATGAGTGACGTCATCAACCCATATTGTTATTGGTGGGTTGTGTTTGGTTATTGGGAGTGCGGTTGTAGTAACCACCAATCAGTCACAAAAGTTAATAATTATTGCAGATTAATTTGGATTTTTTTAAGTATGCCTAAATGAATAGATAAAATAGTCTCTTCCTGGATTCGAATGGTTTCTTAAAAGTAGTGTATATGTGGATTCAACTTCTTCTTCACTTTCACAGTGTGTGGTATTAAATTTTTTCATGTCAAACTTGTGACAAAAGCTTTTTGCTGAATGACAACTTGTATTGTAAAATAGCAAATCTTGTCTCAGACAACTTTCCCATTGACGTTTTGTGAAACAATCTGTAAAAGGTAAAAATAACTTAAAATGCTTATAATTTATGAAACTGATAATGCCAATTAATAAGTATCACTTTGCTGATTCCAACTATGTCCACAGTAGTTCCAGACAGAGTAGAAAGATAATGATGCAAGAAAATAATGTATCTTGCAAGAGAAAATGATAGTACTTTTGATTAAATGTAAAAACAAATTAATCACCTGAATAATTGCAATACCTATGAATGGAATATAAAAAGTTTTAATTTCTATTCGATCTGCAGTGATAGTTGATGGCTACCACTCGCTATGAGACACATGTGAGTCAATACTTGTATATTACATTGACCAAAAAATTGGCCGATTTAAGTTTCCAGGAAAACTAAAGGTATACCAACAAAGAATAATAAAAATGCTTCAACTACAATAAACCCCGCTGCGTAAAAAAATTAAAAATATATTATTTTTTTAGTATTATTTTTTACTATTATTTTTCATTTTATTTTACTTCCATGTACACAAATGCAGCATGATTGCAGCACGACTGTGGCCAAGCATCATTAAGAAAAAAGTGTGAGGATGTCTCCATTTTGAATGTTCGTAAAAGCTGTGTCTGTACTCGCCAAAGTGTAAACTTTGCAACCGTTTACTCAATCGCCTAAAAATATTCGCCATTTTACTCCAACTTATAACAAACGTCGAATTCCATTCCAAACAACCACAGCGTCAACAATATTCAGTAACCGTTGGCGCATTACGAATAAATAATTGTTGATAAATAACATAATAAACTATAAAAAACATTAAAACAAAGAAATTAAACTCTTAGCCACTTATGTGCGAGTGAATCTCGTGCCGAAGCGCGATCGTTCGGATCAATGGCCAACATGGGCAGTAGAAAATCAGCGAATCGTCGCGCTTCTTTACAATCCCATTTATAATCCCTAATCAACATTTCACAAATCCCACGCAATTTAAGATCAGGAAAACGAATTAATTTGCCTTTTACGGTACAAAAAAACTGACAATAACCGCTATTACCAACCAAACTCTTAGGAACATTTCCCAGCAACTGCACAATACGAGTCAGATGATTCTCGTCCTGCGCATGACACCGATCACAACCGTCGATACTCGGGAACAAATAATCACCGGTCGCCAACTCAAACGCCATGCAAGCCGTGCTCCAAACATCAGCATTCGGCTCATAGTCCAAACCCACGATAACCTCCGGACAACGATACGGACGCGTCTGGATGTAATCAGCGAAATGATGGTACGTCCAACACGCATTTCCAAGATCGGTCAACGTAACTTGCACTTCGTGACCGGTCGTGAATCGACAACAAACATTTTCCAGCTTGATATCCGTGTGTATAATGTCGCAAGTCGTGTGCAAGAAGTCGAGGGCTTCGAGGACCTGTCTGATGATGCTTTTAACGGTGTTTATTGGGAGACCCTTGTACCGCGACTGGACGATCAATTTTAATAAATTATCACCGAGGACGGGGAACACCATGCACACGTGGGTGCCATTGGCGCCGGAAGTCGTGAAATAATCGAGTAATTTGACCA
This sequence comes from Strigamia crassipes, assembly GCA_034683725.1. NCBI lineage: Eukaryota > Metazoa > Arthropoda > Chilopoda > Geophilomorpha > Linotaeniidae > Strigamia > Strigamia crassipes. Next base: position 8,514 of record JAQFXT010000503.1, read on the forward strand.
CTTTGGTGGGGTCAGCGTGGCAAAGTCGGACGTGTTTGTGGAGTTTGATTTCGTTCATGGCCGATTTTGTGGCGTCGGATGCGCTTCTTACGATTTTTAGGGCTTTGTGTTGCGGGTTTTGGAGGTCCCGGCACAGCCAGACGGTGGAGAAGTGACCGTGGCCTAGTTTTCGGGTGATTTTGTAGCGATTTACGAAGGTTTCGTCGGCTTTGACTGGATGGTAACCACCTTTGCAGTAAAAGGATGGATCTTCTTGGTCTTCGACGTATTGTGGAAGTTTTTCAGGCGTGTTTGGTATTGAATAGGTCATGTTGCGATATGTGTTTGATTTGGCGGATACTGATTGTTGTTTGTTCGGTTTTACACAATTTTTGAACCAGTTGATTATTTCGTTCATTTTGGTTGTTAGGTGATGACTGTGGCAGGTCGAGGATGTTGATGACTGTTGATACTTGTAAGTTGACTTGTATATGAAGTAGTATTAATCACGTCAAGTAGACGTTGCGGAACGTATATCTGAAAACGTCGAGCAGACGGTCCCAAAACATAAAATAAAAAATAAAAAAATTGTTTGCGGAACGTGCTTCGGACGTGCGGAACGTCTGAATACGTAAATCCGACGTTACCACAATATAAAATTTTAAAAAAAAAATTTCTTTTTTATAATATTGTTTTTGAATAAAATTTAATATTTGAAATAACTACTAAACTTCAGTTTGTCTTGTTTTATTTTTATTAATTGTAAAATAAATTGCGCACACCACGAATGTTTATTCTAGGCGAGAGCGAATCGTTGCGCGCGTTACACTGCAGTGAAGCATCCAGGGGGAGTTTGTTAAGAAGCGATGCATGAGCCAATGGCGTGACATTTTAAATGACAAAATTAAACATTTCAGTTAAAGAATAATAAAAAACAACAACCACAAAATGCAAAATTAAAAAATACATAAAAACCAAAAAATAAATTTTTTAATGTCATTTATTACTACGCTACAAAAAAGGCAAAATTTACCAATTCATCAATTCACCAAATATCCAGCCAATAACAAAATATCTGTACCCCTTACTAATTAACCATCAAACCATTTATGTTTGAGAGAATCTCTCGCAGAAACCCGATCATTTTGATCAAAAGCTAACATCGGCAACAAAAAATCAGCAAACTGACTCGCCTCGTCCTCACCCCACTGATAACTACTGACCAACAATTTAAAAACTCCACACGACTCGATTTCAGGAAAATTAATTAACTTCCCTTCATTATTAAAATACTTCCTCGACCTTTCCCCCTTAAAAATCGCCTCTTTCGACACATCCCCCAACAATTCAATAATAAGAGCCAGATGGTCCTCGTTTTGCGTGTAATTTGCACCAGAACGAGGCTGGAATAAAAAATTACCAGTTGCCAATTCGAAAGCAACGCAAGCAGCGCTCCAAATGTCGGCTTTCGGATTGTACCCGGTTTTTAGGATGACCTCTGGACACCGGTAGGGACGCGATTGGATGGTTTTAGCAAAATGGCAATTAATCCAACACGCGTTTCCAAGATCCGCCAACGTGACCTTCAATTCCTCGGTCGCGCAAATATTTTCGGGTTTAATATCAGTGTGGATGATACCGCAATTGGTGTGTAGGTAATCCAAGGCTTCGAGGACCTGTTTGATGATGATTTTCACGTTTTTCAATGGGAGACCTTTTTTTCCGGACCTGCGGATCCATTTTAGCAAATTGTCGCCTAAAACCTCAAACACCAAACATTCGTGGGTGCCGTTTATACCGGTAAAGTTAAAAGTGTTTAGTAATTGGACGATTTTGCCTTTGTGGTGACCGTCGGGGTCGCATTTTTGCGTGCGGTTGAGTAAATTGGTCTCCATCAAAGCCACTTCCGCGTTTTTGGACGCGCTTTTCATTATTTTCAATGCGACGTGTCGGTTTTCTTGCAGATCACTGCATAACCACACGGTCGAAAAACAGCCCCATCCGAGTTTGCGGACTGCGGTGTACCGATTGTGAAACGTGTCGCCAATTTCTACCGGGTGGTAACCACCTTTGCAGTAGAATTTCGGGTTTTCTTGGCGTTTAGAAGGTTCGGGTTTTGGGAGAGATGGTTGGCTACTTAATTCTAGTGAATTCATTCTTTTGATAATTTCAAAGACGAAAATAATGAGATAAATGAGCGTTTATATAACACCTGTGAAACTGCATTCAGGAAACGTATTACCCGACGTTAGAGTCATTCTGACTCCTATTCGTCGGAGCCCCAGAAGACAGCGCACGCTGCCGGAACGTTCCAGAACGGTCCAGAACTGACAGTCACTCGAAGAAAAAATGTTGAAGTAAGTAAAATTACGTAAAATTACGTAAAACTACGTGAAACTACGTTAAATTACGTAAAATTACGGCAAAATTTAATTTCAAGCCATTAAGATTCCAAGTTGGAACAAACACCTATGCAGGTGATGACCACATGACACAGAGACATCCAGATGACATCCAATGGACATCATGTCATAATTTGCTTTGCTAGATGTCCCCATTTTATCTAATTGTCATCTTTGGAACATCCAGTGGACTGCAAAATGTCCTATGTGTTGATTGATGTTCCAAGTGCAGACATTAATCAACTATGTTTTTAAAATTTCTATTAAATGTCTCATACAACATGCACAACATAAAAACATAAAAAAGAATGTCAATACAATTTAAAAAACAAGAAAAATGGAAAAGATGAAAAAAATAATAGCAAATTTAAATGTTGTTGTCATCTGCTGAGTGTACTCTGTTGAGAACCATCATAATTCTAAAACTGTAATTGTAATCACATTATATAAGTGTGTAAATGTTGTAAATTTCAGGACTGTAAAAAAAAATAAAAGCCGCGGAGATAAACAAGTGTCTTGTGCTCCATTATTTTAAATTTTACCCATTTTAAATTTTTTTTGTTTATCTCAAATTACGTTATAAGCTTTTCAACGACTAGGCCTAATTACAAATGAAGAGAAATCAATGTTTACTCCAGCAATAAAAATGGGGCTTCCAAGATTGCAGTTAAATTCAAAACACGTTGGTATCCGAAAAAACACAATATTTTTATTATTTCCTTAAAAAACAACAAAACTCACATGTAAAAATAAATTCAGACATCAAAATAAATATATATAAAAATAAGTACACATCCAAATAAATATAAATAAACATAAACAAAAATAAAAATAAATACAAACATTTAAAAATACAGATATCTAAATAAATACAAGCATTTAAAAATACAGATATCAAAATAAATACAAATATTTAAAAATATTAAAATGAATACATGGATATCACAATACACCTTTCACCTGGGATTATCGTGGCAAAGCACATTGTGCAGGTTTTGCCACATTTCTACCTCTGTGGTTGTGACATTCTCACACACAATATTAAACAACTCGTCAATGGTGGCATGACTTCCTAAAATAAAATAATATAATATATGTACAAATAAATGGATAAACAAAAATATGTTTTTTGATCAAAACCGAACAATTTCTGTCTGTTTTTGATAAAAAAACGAACAGTTTCTGATCGTTTTTGATCAAAAATGAAGTCTATAAAAACAAACATGTTATGTGTACTCTTTGTTGCCATGGATTTGTAAAATATTTAATATTTAAACCAATAAATAATGTAACAAACAAAACTTACTGATTTGTATGTATTCACGCTAAATTCAAGCAGAAAATTGCAAATGGCAGCAAAGACAAACAATCGCCATTTGTAATTTTTGACTGATGACGTCATAGTGTTAAATTATCGGATTGACTGCGCTATTTCCAGTTATACTGTAAGCTTCGTTATAGTTATGACTTTTCCACTAAAGTTATAACTATATCAGGACTTTTTATAAGGGAAAAGTACATGGCGCAATAAATATTACAGTCATTCGAAACAAGGTTTTTCAAGATGCGACTACAAATGAATCAATTTCCCGAGAATTATTACAAAAATGTAAAAAAAAAAAAAAAAAAAAATACAAAAGTAATGAATAAAACTAAATAATAACGTTTTTCTTTTACCTGCCTAGCACTTCACTTTAGTGTAAACTCTGGTGAACTGACTGAACAATGGCTTCTTTGCAAAAAAGGGCACTTTTCTCACTTCCGGGTTGACTGATGTTGTCTCAGTTTTGCATGTTAACCTGAGATTTTGGGAATGTGGTCACCACCCTCACTGTTAATCCTGCAATTAAACCTTTCTCAAAATGTAAAGGGTGCTTTCTGAGATTTTATTTAGGTCACCCAGATGTAAACAATATTTCAATCTTTAGTTTAGATCAGTTTAAAAAATGGGAAATTATTTGAATTGGTTTGCTGGACTTGGATGCTGCGTTTCACAAAGATGCATTGAGGGGCCATCTTTGGTCAAAATTTAGTTACATGAATTATACAAATAGGCATATTTGAGTTAAAAATTCACTTTGTTTGCAAAAAATCACTGGACACAACTTGAAATCATTTGTAATTTCAATTAACCCTTACAAACATTTAAAATGCATGCAAATCCAAATGTTGTCATTTTACTACCCATCCCCTTCCCAGATGTGTTGCCAAAGGTCAAGCACTTTTCCACGAAAAGGGTTGTAAGTGGAGCATCACTTGCCCTCAGCAATATACTACCACCCAGATGCTTTGCTTGTTTGGCTTGGTATGACAACCCAACTTTGCTAATTACCCCTTTCTGTGATATTAACTCTGATGCCACACTAGAATTTTATAAAAAATAAAAATTATTGTACAACTTTATTTTTTTTAACTTAACAAAACAAAAATATAAGGCAAGGTAATTATTTTGTAAAATTGCTGGATTTATCCAGTTATTTTTGGGTCATTAATTCTAAAATAAAGCTAACAAAATTTGAATTTGAAGCTGTTTTTATACTCTTTATTTTACCAGTAGATGTTGACACAGTGGAATACATGGAATAAATACATTGCAATTACTGTTTGGAAAAAAAAACTGAAAACTGCCCATAGCTAAAAATTGACTATTTTGAATTTATTATGCAATTAATTTTATGAACATTACAATATAATTGTTTCTGCTCATTTGTTTGTATAAGATAGAAAGTTTTGGCAAATTCTAAAAATCTTTAATCACAAGATAGTCACTTTAAGTACTTTTATGAAATTGCAAAAATTAGTGTCATATTGCATACATATTCTTAATTCAACTGAAGAAATAACTTATACTAAATAAATTTAAGCGAGTTGTGTTTGAATTTTGAAATTGAGGGGATTCATGCAGCTTACCACATGGTAATAATGAAGTCAAACATTGCTACAACTTAACGTTTAATTTTGAGTGGTTTTATACAATCGTCTGTGTTATTTATTACAAATCACTTCTAGACTACCGTAATGTGGAAGATTTGTTCTTTCTTGACTGTAACGCCTTGTTTTCACACGTTAGACCCCGTACCACATTCAAAACTGTTCATACTTCACAGTCGGTCACGCGTTCACGCGGTGCCGTTATTTTAGTTAAATTTTGCACGAAGTTTTATGATATTTTCTTGTTAATAGCACAGATCTGTGTTTGCATTTTGATTTTGCACGATGTTTTATGATTTATGTTGGGACAATCGGCGTTGAAGATGGGTTGAAATGAGTGCAGACTTTACCATTAGAAAATGGCGCCGAATATTTATCTTGTTAGCAGCACAGATCTGTTTGCATTTTGATTTTGACAGGTAAAAATCGAATTTCACTCATTTATTTTTCTATACAAATTCGCTGTTTTAATGTGTATATATATATATTTTTAGTACGATCGATTTTTATGTTCAGTTTTGTTGAATTGCTTATCTCGTTAATTTCGGGGGTGTAAAATCCAACTCTCTACCTCCACGTGGTCACCCCTGGATAAACCAATGACTTGACTAGTCTTGGTGGAACCAGAAGAGAGCTCTGGTCATTTGTGAATTTTCATACCTTGTTTTATTTTTAAGTTTTAACATTTCATGAATGTGGCATTTACATGACTATTGTAAGACCACATTCCTCCATGAATGTGGCATTTACATGACTATTGTAAGACCACTTTCCTCCATTCGGTTTTTTTTTAGAAATAAAATACGTTTTTTGGGACAAAAAGTTTATTTTTTTGAAAATAGTCTGGTTTATTGGGAATAAAAGTCCGTTTTTTTGGGAAAAAAAATCCCGTTTTGTTGGAAAAAAAATTCCGTTGGTTTGGGGAAAAAAATCTGTTTTGTTGGAAAAAAATTACTAATTTAGAAACATTCATCTAAATGATTTTTTTTCAAAAAGTCTACAGAATTGATGGATGTTAAAATTTATTCAAGAAAAAAAATTAAAGATGATTTAGACAACAACTTCAATAGTGCGACTTTGGTGGTCCCGACTTTGCGACTTCGGTGGTCTCGACGTCCAATTCGGTGGTCGCGGCGTTCTTCGTAACTGTCACTTCGGTCGCGACTTCGATTTCTTGGTCGTTTGCTTCTTTGTTAAAAATTTGGGTCGCAATTTCATGATACATTTTGTTTTCTTTTTCGATTTTGGTTTCTTTTTCGACGTCGTATTTCGTCGCAATCTGTTCCAGTAGTTTAGTCTCCTCTTCTGTTAGTTCTTCAAAGAATTCACTGGGGACTTCAGTGAATTTAATCTTTTTTGGTTCTGGTTTTACCTCATCCTGTTTCTGTCGGTAACCGAGGACTGGCGTACAGACTGGTTGGGCGGCCACCGCAGACGGTCGGGCAGGCAAGGCGTTCTTTTTAGGGACTGGGCCTCCGGTGGGCGTTAGTAATTCGTACTTAACGGCGTTTACTAAAGAGAAAAAAAAATTAATTTATGTAATCATAGAAAAAAAAAATTTATATAATCATAGAAAAAAATGTACAACTTACATCTATGAATTTCTTCTTCCGATGCCTTACGCGATTTTGTTCCATCTTTTAGCATTTCACTGGCAGCTTGATCAATAACTGGAAGAAAAAAATATGAAAATGCAAAAAACTAAAAATAAATCTATAAACTTACGCTTGTTTTGATAAATTGTTTTGTTAATTTTGATATTTCGAATGTGTTGGGCACATTCTCGATTTTTGTCAATCAACCATTGATTTGCTTCAATTAAATTAGCCATTTGGGTATAAGATAAATGTCTAACTGTTGATTAGGATCTGGAATTAATGTTTTATACACGTGGGTGGGTTAAAACACGTAATGGGATTGGATTGGTCGTTTGGTTGCGCTTTCGTTTTGGATCAAATACGTCTGAAAAACAACATACATAAATCTGATATATTTTGATGGTTTGTTTATCAGCCATTTTGAAAAGTCTTTAAAGTGGTCATCTGAAAAGCGATCATACAATCTTCGTGATTGCATTTTCCCCTTAACTGTATTTCTGTCGTAGTTTTTTTATGCAGTTCTGTTTCCATTACTTCCGGTTCTGTTACAGATACAGACATATCTTACTCGCCTATTACTTCTTTGGGTTGTCCATATACTATCTGGCAAGCCATTAACAACTTGTTATCAAAGTCGATGATATTGGTGTTGCAGAAGTCAATGGTGTAGGCATAACAAGAGACAATGGTGCTATTACTAAAAATACATTTTTTAAAAATTGTATGTACATGTATAAGTTAAAGCAAGTTACATAGTCTTGGGTTAACATAGCCTCTGTTTCACACTATTTTCACAACTATACATTGCATTGGTGTGAATGATTGAGTTGTTTTCATCAACTCCAGCAAGACAAAATACCATGGGCATTTTTTTTAATAAACATCTTACAAAATGGCAAATTAAAATGAATATATTAATAATTTTTCTAAATTAAATTATGCTTTTTTAACTTGCCATTAGAATGTTTTTTGCCTTGGTCTTCTTTTATACCCTGCCCTGTCGCATCTGACTATTTCTTAGTTTTGGCATATGTTGTCTTTAAGCTGGTTTCTTTACTGCTGATGGCATCCACACTTCGTGATTCTATATTGCCCTCACGGAACCATCTTTCAAGATATGTCCTTTTTTTCTCCAGGATACTAAAAAGATTATAATGGATAAACATTGAACAATCGGGCAATGGTTGCTTCTGCAATGGCACGAATAATTGATGAGTGCATGATTGTGGTGAAGAATGGTACAACAAAAACCAAGCTGTACTTTTATAACTTAATGATAATGTAATGGTAACATAATGTAAAAACAGTCGTAGATTTCACAAATCCAGTCAGATTTTTAAAATTCCAAATATTTATGGTGTGGCAAAAAACGGTCAAAAAGATTGTTATTTTTGCAAATAAAAAAAGAACCGCAAGTCCAATCAAAAAGATAAGTACACCATTTGAAAGAGAATGAAATTCTACCTTAGGAACATATGAAAAACGTTAAAATCTGTCTTTTTGACTGAAAACCGAAAATGCTTAGAATGCTAGGCTTATTCAATATTGAATTCAAATTGAATGTGCTGTGCATTCGGCGATTGCTGTGCGCCGCCTAAAATCGATTAAAAACAAACTAAAACTTTAATAAAAAAAACAAAACATACAGGCATTTAGAGAATTAAATGTTGGTTTATTTGGAAAATCTAAAGTTTATTGAGAAAAAAAGAAATTTAATTGTTGATTTTTGATCGACGTGGCTTTAACTTTCGCGACTTTGCGACTTTGGTGGTCGCGACGTCTACTTTGGTGGTCGCGACGTCTACTTTGGTGGTCGCGACGTTTACTTTGGTGGTCGCGACGTTTACTTTGGTGGTCGCGACGTCGACTTCGGTGGCCGCGACGTCGACTTTGGTGGCTGCAACGTCGACTTCGATCGCAAACATTTCGGTGGCAATATCGTGAAAATGTTTGTTTTCTTTTCGATTTCGATGTCGTATTTTGTAGCGATCTCTTTAAGTATAGAAGTCTTTTCGTCTGTGAGATCTTCAAATAATTGGCTAGGTTCTTCACTAAACTTAATTTTTTTGGGTTTGGGTTCGGGTAACCCATCATGTTGTCGTCGGATTGGCGTAGAGACTAATTGGGCGGTCGCCGCGGACGATGGGGCGGTCACCGCGGACAATGGGGCGGTTACCGCGGACGATCGTACGGCCACCGCGCACCACCGGGCAGGCAATGCGGGCATTTTCAATTGTTGAAAGAAAAAAAATATTTTAAGTAATCAATCATAGATTAAAATAGACATACTTACATCTCTGAATTTCATCTTCGGATGCTTTTCGTGATTTTATTGCTGTTTTCATCATAGCATTGGCATTTTCGATTATTGTGGCAGCTTGTTCAATAACTCTAGAAAAAAAAAATTAAAATGCAATAAACTACTCAATGTTTTGAGCTTTGACGTTTAGAATATGTTTCGCACATTCTCGATTGTTGTTTTCCATAAAGTTAGCCATTTCTAGAGAGGAGATAAAGGTATAACTGTTGATTAGGATCAGGAATGAATCTTTTATACACGTGGGTGGATTAAAATGGATTAAAAAGGGAACGTTGTGAGGCTATGATTGGTCGATTTCGTTTTGGATCAAATACGTCCAAATTACACTTTAAGAATGCCGCCATTTTGTTTTGTTTATCAGTGTTTTGAATAAACATTTTAGTTTTGAATAACAATAGTAGTTTTTGGGAGAAAATTTTTAATCATAAAAAAAAGGAATTTTGTATCGTGAAAAATGGCATTTTTTTATCCCAAAAATGGGACTTGGTATCCAAAAATAAAACTTTTTTTCTAAAAAATAGAATTTATTTTGATAAAATGGTGTTATTTATCTTTAAATTACCGGAGATTTTATTTGTAATAATGGTGTTATTTACCTTAAGAACGAAAATTTTAGCCAAAAACTGGAGTTTGCATCCAGAAAATAAAAGTTTTTAATTTTAAAACCGGAGATTTGTATTGTAAAAAATAAAAAATTTGATCTAAAACATTACGATTATTATCTAAAAGCTACTATTTTTAATCTTAAAACCGGAGATTTGGATCCAAAAACTGACATTTTGTTAAAAAAAATAAGTGTTTTTCTCAAAATCTTAGTTTTTGAATCCAAATCTTAGATTTTTTAATTAAAAATCGTACGTTTTGGATAAAAATGGTAGTTTTTTGTTTCTAAAAATAATTTTTTTCTTCATACATGGATGATTTCGATCCTAAAAAAGTATGATTTCTGTTCACATTACCGGAGATATTTTGGTATAAAAATGGGGTTTTCTGTCTTAAAAAACAAGAATATTTTAGCTTAAAAAAAATTTTCTGTCCAAAAACAGACAATTTTTATCTTAAAACCGGTGATTATTTCCGTAAAAGATGATTTTTTTTGTTTTTAAAAAACAGAAATTTTATACAAAAAACCGGAGCTTTTGAATTATAAAACTGGATATTTTTATCAGAAATCCGGAAATTTTAATCGAAAAACCGCGTTATTATAAAAAAACCGAGATTATTATCGAAAAACCGCAGATTTTTTATCTTAAAAACTGGCGTATTAAGATAAAAAACGACATTTTTATAGTAAAAAAACGCTCTTCCTACATTAAAGAGAACATTATACTTACTGATTTTCGAACAAAATTATAAATTTTGTTTAACTATTAAAAAATGGCGGCATTCGTTTGAAAAAAAAAATTTCAAATGAAGCGCGTGTTGTCCATAAATGACGTCATTTCTTCCACACTTTTTAATTTTTCCGTAATGACGTCACGTTTAAGTGAGAATAATGGATAAAAATGATTTCTTCACATCAAAAATTAGGAGATTTTATTTTTTTAAATGGTGTTTGTTTATCTTAAACGGAGATTTTAACCAAAACCTGGAGTTTGTATCCCGAAAACAAAAGGTTTCTATCCAAACAAAGATTTTTTATACCGAAAAATGGAAGTTTTTAATCGTAAAACCGGAGATTTTGTGATCGCGACTTTAGTGATCGCGACTTCGGTGGTCTCGACGTCGATTTTTTTCCAAGCTGCGACAAACACAGAGCTTGGCAATGCTTCACTGCAGCCACCAGTAAAAGCGTTTGCCACTTATTCATAACCGTTGCGAAGCAATTACGGGGCAGCATCCGTAATTTTTAGTCTAAAAAGAATGTTTTTGGTCAGATATGGAGAAGTTTTTTCGGTCTAAAACTGGATGTAATTGGTTATAAAATTGTGGTATTTCAGAAAAAAATTTGGATTTTAGAAACAATATCAGTTTATTGAAAATAAATCTTCCTAAGACATGATTAAATTTTAATTGTAATTATAACTGCTTCACTGCAGCGCACCCGTAAAAGCGTTTGCCACTTATTCATAACCGTTGCGAAGCAATTACGGGCAACATCCGTAATTTTTAGTCTAAAAAGAATGGTTTTAGTATAAAAATGGATGTTATTGGTTATGAAATTGTGGTATTTTAGAAAATAATTTGGATTTTAGAAACAATATCAGTTTATTGAAAAGAAATCTTCCTAAGACATGATTAAATTTTTTTTGGTTAAAAATAACATTTTTTTATGGAAATGTTTTTATTGTGAAAATACTTACAGTTACAAATAAGGTTTGGATGCATCCAAAACTAATGGGAGATATTTAATTATTGCACTCATTTCCTCCCCAAAAATGTCGATTTCATCATTCGACATTTCAAAAAATTCAAAAATTTGATGGGCTGGAAATTGGAATTGGATGTAGACAGCTAAGAACGGAAGTAAAAGCGTTTAATAAACATCGAATATGCATATTCATTATGCTATCGAATGATTGAGGTCGAAGAAGTTCAATAAGGTTTGTAAACAAACCGGATAAATGATCTAATCGACCAGCCAAAAGCTTGATCACCGTAGAAATGTTCGCATTCGATTCATTGTAGCCAAATGAAATTTCAACTTCCAAAAAGTTATAAACGTTTTTAACGTCATTAAAAATGTGAATAATGTTTTAGATTATGTCCGACATGGCACCAGTAATGTAGGTTGTAGGATGGAGAATGTAGGTTTTTACGCTTTAGGATGGTTTTATACCATATTAAAGAAAACGCTGTCTAAACTTTTTTTTTTAATTCCAGAAAATGTTGTCTAAACGTTTTATTTTTAATTACAGAAAACGTTGTCCAAACGTTTTTTTTTTATTTCGGCTCTTGGACGACATTTGTGGGTTTTTTGGGATACAATTTTATGCAATAGTTAGATCATTATCTGTTGTAGTCAAAAAAGCAAAAAATTTATTCTGTTTGGAGTCAAAATCGCAGAAAGTTTAAACTAAGATTATTATTAAAAAAACTGGAGTTTTGGTTTTACAACCAGAGATTTGGATCTTAAGAAAAAATTATTAGTTATTATGAAAAAAGTCCGATTTTTTTTAATGAAAACTTTTACTTTTTAATAATTCGTGCATGCGCACATTATATTGTAAAAACAAAGGTTTGTACGGTACTTTAATAGATAACGACCCTTTTTACGGCAAATAAGGCCTTATATACGGCAAACACGGCCTTTTTTACAGTTTGATGGTCGCGACTTCGGTGGTCTCAACGTCGATTTTTTTGCAAGCTGCGGCAAACACAGAACTTTGCAATGCTTCACTGCCGCGCACCCGTAAAAGCGTTTGCCACTTATTCATAACCGTTGCGAAGCAATTGCGGTGCAGCATCCGTAAATTTTAGTCTAAAAATAATGTTTTTGGTCAGATTTGTTTTGCAACTGAAATCAAACCAAAAACTGACATTTTTGGTCTAAAACGGATAATTTTGTCTTAAAAACGGGCTTTTTAATCAAGTTATTATCGTGAAAACAAAGTTTTTCTAAAAAAAACAAAGTTTTTCTAAAAAAACAAATTTTTTATCTTATAAATTTCCGTAACGTAATAAATGAGAAATTTTTTGGAAAAGTTAATGTTTTTATTGTACTAATGAAGTGAATATTGGAAAAAAATATACGTGATAAAAAAGAAAACCGAAATAGCATTTAAGCTGTACGCCGTGCATGTTCTCGTTCTCGTCGACCTGGTCGGACGAATGGGGGAATATGTGGATTTATCGCCAGGGGGTTGCTGCTGTCTTCGCGGCGGCGACGGTTGTGATCAAAATTAATTTTGATGGAAGTAATTTTGGCAAGTTGAGGGAAGCAATGGACAAAGGATCCTTAATTCCACTGTTGATGGGCAATGCGTGTTTAAAATTCTAATTTTTTTGGTTTTTTAGTTGTATTGAATACATCATTGTACGTTTTGTGATGGTAAACTGCATATTGATACAGAAGATATGTTACACAATTTTTTCTCTTATTTTGTATCTAAATAAAAATATAAAAACTTATATTGTGAGAGTGGACGGACGCCGTTTATTGTCTGTGTGACACAGTGAAGCAGGGAAATTATGAGTCTTGTATATTGTTTCATTTCTAGCATCTAAATTTAAATTTTCAGGTTTTTTCTTGGTGTTGGTGGCAATTTTGTCGGCGTGTGCGGTGATTTTACGGGTGTCGTGCAGGGCAGCGTTTCGGGCAGCGTTTCTGTCAATTGGTGTCTTGTAGGACGTCTTGCGGATGCTTTTTCTCGTGAACTTCGAGTCTCGTCGTTCGATGCCCTCTTTGTTTTTGCCCTGTTGTGCGAACTTCGCTTCTTTAGCTTCTGCTCGATCGAGTCCACTATAGGGAACACTGGCCGTGGACCAAAGATTGGTCCCGACGTTGGCGTTCCTGTTGTGTCTTGGGTATGCGACACCATCATTCTCTGAAATGTACTAGGTGCAATGCTCAATCCAAAGGGCATCCTTGTCTACTGGAATGTGCCATCAGGGATGGTTTCAACCTTATGTCGTGATATCACTTAGTGAGCTGAAGAGCGGAGAAATGTTTCTTTCTCCCCCCCCCCCCAGACACGCTAAAATCATTGGTATGGATGCCATTTGGTAGACATCTTTTACTGTGATTTTATTTAGCCATCTGAAATCGATGCAAAGGCGGTATTTCCCATTCTTTTTATCGACTATTACAGGTGTTTCACTGAAGATTATTATAATGCCCATTTGAATTTTGAAATCTGCTCCAATTTCAGGGTATTCAATCAAAAGATCTGTTTTGCATGGTGCATAATTCACCATTGCTTAGAAAGCAGTCAGTTTTGAGTGCTTCTAAATTTTTTGGTATTTCTAGAGCTGTTTGTGTGTTGGAGTCTTCAGATTCTATCCACAGTATGAGTTTGGACAATTGTTTGTCTGCTTTTTACTGTAGGATAATATTGTCAAATGCAAAGTTGTCATTCGCAACTCCACTTATGAAGAGGTTGACTTCCATTGGCATTGCCTTTTCTTCTTCTTGCACATCTTTCAATGGTTCTTCATTATCCAGGCTTATTCTGGAAAGGGCATTCGCAACTTAGTTGTGGATTCCTTTTCTGTATTTTATGGTGAAGTTCTTCTGTTGAAACTTCTACTGAAAAAAAAAAACATGTGTGAAATGTACTAGAAAGACCACCTTTCCATTGATGGAAATATCAAAATTCCATAATGTATAAAGTTTATCTTCCATATTTTATTTTCATATGGAAAGACTTACTTGTGATTTCTACATCGACTTTCCATATTATTTCCATACTGTTAAATGTTATATTTCCATTGTAGTCTCACACTAACTTTTCATATTATTTCTATACTGTTTAAGGTTATATTTTCATTGTATTCCCACACTGACTTTCCATATTATTTTCATACTGTTTAATGTTATATTTCCATAAATTTTCACGGTATGGAAAAACATATTTCTCAATTAATATAGTTTTTTACTTTCCTATTCAATTTTTTTTTTACTTAATGTTTCATTTAGCTAAAAAAAGAATTTATACACACGATTTGTTTAATATTTAGTTTAACATTTTTTTTATGGTTACAAATAACATTGCGCTTGTGGAGCGACTTAAAGTTTACATGAAACCCAGTTAGGATTGAATGTTCCATGGAACTGATTCTAAAAGTTTCTGCGGAGGTATTTTTTCTAATACTTTTCCTGGCCGCTGGTGATTTGCCATTCGCAAGGAGCGATTTGTTTGAATGCTCTTTGCTTTTTTGTCTATCAGGTGTTAACATTTTCTTCATCTGACTCGTCGCTACTCATTACATCCATAATGAGGGCATCATTGTATTTCTTTTTTTTTTGCTGGTGGAAGATCAATGATATAATTTCCTGAAGGAATTTGACAGCCCATGGAAACGTTGAATGTTTTTAGCACAGGTCTTCCTATTCTTAAAAACTTGTCCTGCCATAAAAATGAAGTTTTCGACGGCCTGGGCGGAAATTCTCGCTTTCGGGATACCCACTTGGCCACTCGCGTCGGGCGCAATCGTTTGGTCGACTTCAAGGACCCTTGAATTGGTCAAAATTGTCGTAAATGGACTGTTCTCACGGGAAATTGCATGCAGAGAGAGTGGAGCAGCTTGATGTACCGGAATTTGTGTTGAAATTTTATTGTTTTGCTTGCGCTAGCTCCTTATTCCTAAGTGCAGCTTTTAGCAAAATAGCTGTTCTTGCTACCAACATCCTGACTGCATCATAGGGCCGGTCAGGATCGAATGGAGCATCATAGGGAATGTCCCTATTATCCCACATTGGATCCTGAGAAACTGTCTCAGCTTCGGACACCAGGTCTACTTTCATAGACTGGCTGCTGATGACAGCTGCGTTCAGGGGCTGGAACTGGGCCAGCGAATCCACTATTGGAAATACCGGCCGAGGACTGAAAACCAGTCCAGGTCGGGGTACCTCCAAATGGATGTTTGAATTTTCAAACAGCACTGCTGCTGTTTGGAGGGGAATCTTCGGCACTGGAAATGCCGTGTCTCCCTCGTTCAATTTTGTGGCCGCAGCGCTTTCGACCAGACTGGCCAATGTCACTGTGGCAGATGCGGATGGTCGGACTGATGGAATTGTCGCAGCCATCCTTGCCCGGCGTCTTTCGCGCATCGTCTCCTCGTCGCACCGTTTCTGTTGTGCAAGACGAGCTTTATAGGCCAGGATTTCCGCCTGTTTCAGGGGTTCCTGGGCCACTAATCTGACCGACTCAGCAGGCACGTCCGGATAATCCTTGCGGACATTTTTCTCCATGGCGGCCACCTTGTTGGATTGTTCCTGCAACACTCGTGCGTTTTTCAACGCTTCTTTGAGTGTTGGCAGGTCTATTGTCGGTGGCGCATTGCGCTCCTCGACAACTAAGTTTTTCACTCGCTCCTCGATAGTCAGAGGCAAGCTGCACTCGATGACCATCCGTGGCGTGTCGTGCTCCTCGTTGGCCGGTGGCACAGAGCGCTCCTCGGCCATCGGTGGCACGTTTTGGGCGACAGCTTCGGCTCTGGCTGCAGCTCGTCGAGCTCGGCGGCTAAGCCAAACGACTGGGTGTGGGGCCGCGGCCGGAATGTCGCGTTGTACCTGCTGTTGCTGCCGGGGAACTCCGACGTTCCTGGCCGGTGGCGCAGCTGGTTGATTTGTTGCCACGAAACGCCTCGTCGCGTAGCCGGCGGCAGTATGTTGCCGTTTCGGCGGCGGCGGCGGAATTTCGGGCAATACAATCGGGCAGACTGACCGGGACTGGTGCGATGGGCGTTTGAGCCGACTTTCAACCCGCATCCACGGTATTTGCCGAAGATGCAGGGGCAGTGGCCGACCAGGTTTGCTCATAAAAGCAACAAAAAACGGCTCCATCGACCGATCGCGTGGCATGATGCCGTCGCCTAAACAATTGCCGCATGCAATGGGCGCGGAGTTGGGAAAAATCACAACTCTTTGCTCGCAGCATGTCGGACAAACTACGAACGACCCGTTCATCGAGCAAGTCGTCGAGAATACTGGATAAATGAACCAAATCGAACGAATAATCAACGAGAAAATTATTTACGAACGACTGCTGGATGCTGGATGTTGGACGTCACGAGGTGATGGCGATCACACTTCTGGTTAGAATGCTGTTCTCGTGGTCCTGGTCCTGTTAAATACTGGTAACCGGAAGTGAACGTAATTGGTCCGTATACGCGGACATATGACGTAATCGGAACGCGCCGTATACGTCTTGTGGACGTATCCAGTACTTCCGGTACTTCCAATTTTGGATTTTTTGCCGACTTCTCATTGGTTAATCGCGAAACCTAACTGGTTTTTGGCGATTCCGAGGCAACAATACCGATACCAATGGTGATTTAGGCCAATTCGTTGCTTTTTCAGCAACATTTTTTGGTTTTTTCTCTGCTTTTGGTACTTTTGCTGCAACTGCTGGTATCTGCAATGGATTTGCTATTGCCAGTGGTGCAGGTGTGTCAAATTGTTCTTCTGCATCTTCTGCTGCATTATTTGGTTGTGGCCAACTTGTTACTGCGTCAGAAGGAATTAATCTTCTTAATTTGACAATATTGTAATTTCCTTTTACTTGTAGTGTAATTGGCTTTGCCAGAGAATATACAATCGGACTTAGGACCTTAGTGATAACATAGGGCCCTTTGTACCTGTCTTCTAGTGACGCAGCGTAGCGAATGGCTGCTTTTGAAAGTGGATGTGTTTTTAACAACACCAAGTCTCCAATTTCAAAAGTTTCATTGCTACGGTGTCGATCATAGTAATTTTTCTGTTTTGCTTGCGCTAGCTCCTTATTTCTAAGTGCAGCTTTAAGCAAAATAGCTGTTCTTTCTACCAACATCCTGACTGCATCATAGGGCCGGTCAGGGTCAAATGGAGCATCATAGGGAATGCCACTATTATCCCACATGGGTCGCTATTCACGCAAGAATGTCATCATTGCAGGTGAGAAACCAGTGGTTGATGATGGGGTCGTGCGCAGAGCAAAGTTAATGTTGTCTAGACGCTGGTCCCATTGATCATGCTCAAATGTGAAAATCTGTAGCATAATTTTAATATTTTGATTGACTCTTTCTGTGAGATTAGTCTGTGGATGGTATGGTGTTGTCCTTAGCGGTATCACACCTGCATCATCACAGATTTTCTTATAAATTTCAGAGATGAATTGGGGTCCATTGTCACTAAGCATGTACCGAGGACATCCATGATCCACAAAGAAATGTTTAATAATAGGCACTATTGCAACTATTTTCGCAAATTTAAAATTTTAAATTTAAAATTTTAAAGTCTGCACCAATTTCAGGATCTTCTATCAAAAGATCTGATTTAAAACGTGCATGGATTACAAGCATTCCACTGTTACTTATAGAGCAATCATATTTCAGACTCTCTAATTCTTTTGCTAACACAACAGCATTCTGCGTGTCTGAGTCTTGCGACTCTAACCACAAGAAAAGTTTAGATAATTCCTCATCTGCCTTTTGTCTTTTATTATATTGTCAAAAGAAAGGTCATATTTAGCCACACCTGTCACAAACAAAGTTATGTCCGTAGGTGCAACAATTTCTTGTTCCGGTGTGTCTTCCAATGGTATCCCATTGTTCAATGCTACCCTGGAAAGTGCATCTGCAACTTGGTTGTGTATGCCTTTCCTGTACTTGATGGTGAAGTTCTCCTGCCGGAGCTTCATTGTCAGTCTACCAGACGGATTTTCGCAGGTCCATGAGCCACTTCAGGGCAGCAGGATCCGTCTCGACTGTGTATTCTGAGTATTCAACGTAGGGTTTGAACTTACGAACAGCCCAGATCACACCTAAACATTCCAACTCACATGCGCTGTTATTGGCCTCCTCACCTTGCAGTGTTCTGCTGGCATAAGCCACAGGTCGAACCACTCCAGCGTCATCTTCTTGCATGAGGACTGCACCGAGGCCACCTGCACTTGCATCAGTGTGAATAATAAAAGGGCGGGAAAAATCTGGCAGAGGCAGCACGATCCCACATGCAAGTTGATCTTTAAGAATCTCAAAAGCTTTTTGGCATTCATCTGACCAACTCCATTTTACATCTTTTTTCAAGAGTGCATAAAATAGTTTGGACGTGATGTTCAAATCACTCATGAGGAGCATAGAAACCAACCATTCCGATAAAGCGCTGTAGCTGCTTTATGCTGGAAGGCGGTGAATATGCGACAATCGCTTCAACTTTGTCTCCATTAGGACTGTAATTACCATTCTCTAATGTGAAACCGAGGAAGTATAATTTGTGTGCACACAAGAAGGACTTTGTGGGGCTTGCAGTCAGATTGAGTTTCTCCAATCTGAGCAACTATCAGCCACATGTTTTATGTGTTCTTCGAATGTGTTGCTAAATATTATAATGTTGTCAAGATATGCCAATGCCCATTTATATTTAGCACCAGACAGCATTTCATCCATCATCCGTTGGAATGCACTTGGTGCATTGCACAAACCAAATGGCATTCTTGTATATTGAAATGTTCCATCCGGAGTGGCGAAAGCTGTTTTTGGCTTGTCACTAGGCTTCAGTTTTATCTGATGGTAACCCTTTGTGAGATCCAGTGTGGGAAAATGGTTCTTTCCACCCAGACAAGCTAAAATCATCGGGATTGATGCCATATGATAGACATCTTTTTCACCGTGACTTTATTTAGCCATCTGAAATCGATGCAAAGTCGGTGATTACCGTCTTTTTTATCAATTATGACGATTGGGTTTTTGTAACTGCCTTCGCAGCGTTCCACCCAACCATCTTGTAGCAAGTCCTTGACCAGACTCTTTAAAAGTTCTGCCTTTCTCGGATTCAATGGTCGGTCTTTGCATTGAAAAGGTCTAGCATCACCAGTTGGAATTGAATGTTCCAGTGTAGGGTGACACCCAGCTTTTGTACTAAACACTTTTCTGAATCTTTCTATAACTGTGCAGATTTGTGATTTCTGCACAGGAGTTAAATTGCTTTTTGATAAAAATTTTTCCTCTAAATCCAGGGGTGTGTCGGAGTCAGCTTTCTTTTCAGTTAGCATTGCCTCCCATTTTTTCACGATAGCTCCTGCCAATTCTTGCGAAGTTGGTGGTTTGTCAAATGGAAATGTTTCACGTGGAAAATCAATGAAGTGCCAGTCTTCTGATGAAAGACTTATCACTACTTTGTTTTCTTTTAACCAGTTACACCCAAGCAGTATATACTTGGATGCCGATGGAAGCACAGTAAATTGTACCATTTTTTCACCACCTTGCCATTTGAAGGGCAACGTGACTACTCCGACTGGTCTTGTAACTCTATCTCCTGTCACAACCAACCTATTTCCAAGAAAAGGTTTTATGTGGTTCATAAAGTTAACTTTCTTCAGCATGCCACCGCTGATGTATTTGCAGGATGCTCCACAATCCATCAAAGCTGTGACTTTGCTGCCATTTAACACTGCTCTAATGTATGGCAAAGGGTTATTTCCTCTCCTAAGATTCACTTGAACAATGTCATATTCCGGTTCTGAGAAGAATACTATGGTCGGGTCAGGTTCATCTACTGAAACAGCGTTAAACAAGACATCCTCCATGTCATCCTCATTCGGCATTAAAAATTGAGAACTGGGTACGCAGTTGTCGACATTTATGCTGGCGACTGCGCTTCCTCGTTTTCCTCTGGAGCGTCTTGCAGCCCCAACTCTTGGCACAGTGTCAGCATTTCTTGCAAGTTCTCCTGCGCCAATCTCATTTTCTCGTGCATGTACTGGACACTTTGCGTTCTTGTGGGACAATTACGGATGAATTAAGAGCCACCACAGCCAAAGCATCCTCCATTGTGCGGCATAACAGCGTAGTCCTTCAGCTTATTGCTTACTACGGCTACCTGTCGTTCTTTATTCTTCGGTACCTTTGCTGCAGCAGCAGCATTGGTGGGCATCGGAGCCAAAGTTCTGTTGAAGGGATTCTTATGAGCAAAGGGGACAAATTTAGATCTGCCAGCCCCCGCTGCATTCTACCATCTCTACCACCTTACCCTCAACTGTGGGTTCTACCACTTTTTCAGTGGTGACCTGCACAGGATTGACTTTTTTTGCCAATGCGGCCTGCATTTCTGCGTTCCGTATTGAGTCTTTTTGGACAGCTACAATCTGTTGTAAGCCTTTCCAAGAATCATTGCTAAAGAGCGTGATTTCAGTCAGTCTCCTGACCATCGGTCTCATTGCAGACAGGACTCTGTTGATCTTCATCCTATTCTGAATGGGCTCAGTCAGTTGCGCGTAGAGATCATCCAACTTCTCTACTACCAGCATAGCTGTCTCGCCTTCCTCTTGCTTAACTTTGTTGGCCTCCGCCATAAGCAAGGTGTCAGTAGAACATAGTTTTTCGAATAAAAAAAGGCACGAATTCAGGATTTCAGGGTTTCTTTTTTTTTCTTTTTGAAAGAAGAAAAACCGGATAAAAAACATTGTACTCACGCTATTTTTAGTAAAAATTGCTTTTGGGACGTGTGCTCACATCAGCAAATAAATTTTCTCGTTGGGTCCAAGAATGCAAAAAATTTAATAAAAATGTTTCGGTCACCGTTTCCGGGTTTCTAACAAAACACCGAGATAAACAACGACATGTAACAGATTTTGTTTTTGCGGAAGGCGATGGAAAAATTAAAAAACGCAACTGTTTTGGCTGATAAATGATTTCTGAAATTTTTTGATCAGGTTGAAATAAAAACATGGGTACGGAATAACTTTGGAAAATCCCATTTCGCCAGAAAACTGTTGATTTTCGTTTTTATAAGACTAAAACAAGAACAACAAATTTTTTTAATATGTATCACTTTAATATTGGAAGTAATTCAACACACATCAGTCGGGTATTGGGGTTAAAATTAAGATAAAGTGTTTGTTTCTAAAAATAGCAAAGGGGGACACTAAGTGGACAGTGTCACACAAACGGCAAGGGAGCCAGATACAACATTTTTGTTTTTGGTTTAAAGTAACAGGTTAATTTAGGAAAACCATAGTAAAATATACATGCTTGGTTGTCGTGAATAAACTTTTAGAACCAAACACGAATTTGTGCAGATGGCAGGTTTTAATGGGTGTACGAAAGAATACCCTGAAACACATTTTTTTTGGAGCAGACACTTTTTGGAGCATACACGATTAAAAAGAGCGATTGCAACTAAAAAACTATCGATTTTGGTTGGAAATTGGAAAACAAGGAACGAAGATTTTATTTTGGTTTAAAATAACACTTTTATTTAAAAACCATGGTAAAATGTGCACTCTTGGTTATCTGGAATCAAATGTGGAACTAGGCACAGATTAGTGTAATGGGCAGTTTTGATGGGTTTGTAAAAAAATTCAATGAGAAACACATTTTTCAAAACACTAAAAGTGCGGCCATCCGGGGACAGGGTCGTTGATCCACATCCCCGAAATTCCTGAGAAAGGGTTGAACTCTGAAAAAATGGTAAACAGGAGAGTGTGTGATGTTATCAACACAAAATACTCTGACTAACCAGAAAAATTGGAGACAGGATATAGGGATTAATTGTTATGAAAATCCTTGCATCCTAAATGGCTGTGATAAAACCAGATGAGATTAGGCAAAAGGGATTGGAGAATTACAAGAACTAATTTTTTATAAACCACATTGCAGACGCACTTTCATATCCAGTTATAGACAGTTTTTATTCTGTGCATTTTTTAAATAAAAGATACAACAGAGAGGGATCCACAAGAGATAAAATCTGAAAGCACAAGATTGTTTTTGGTTGATAATGGGAGCATGCTACCTTTATCCGATATTCAAACTCTCATCCTAGATAGAGTGTGCGGATACGGTGCAGTCCTCATTACAACCTAACAAAAACAAAATACATTAGGCAAAAGTTTATTAGATGTAAACCTCGGAGGTTTGTGTACAGGTGAAAGCAGTATGAATGGTTGTTGACTCCAAAAAACCATATAAAATCACCACTATCACGAATATTTTTAGTGGTCAAACCATTTGGTTGCAATTTGATGACGAAATGACGACATCAGAAGACAAACCAAAACAAAGAATGCTTTCTACCAAAAAAATATACTGCCCAAGTAATGGGGATATGCTGTGATGGTGCTTCAACCAATAAAAAAGCATGGAAAGAATTGGGTATTAATGCAAAGTTTAATACTGTAATTAATAAATTAGCCAATCCAATAGATAGCAGCAGGAGCATATATGTCTTTGGTGACTATGTGTATGAGTGGAAGTGCATTAGAAATCATTTTGAGAAAGTTAAAAAATGCATTGTAAGTATATGAAAAACAGATTAGTTGTGACATTATTTAATTTTTGATTTGAATTTTTAGTACAACGGGAAAACAATTGATTATAAATTTTTTGACAATTTATTTGTACGTGACAATCAGAATGGCGGAATAAAAATTGTACCAAAGTTGACGGCAAGTCACATACATCTGAACCAATTTCAAAAAATGTTTTGTCAAGTTTTACTCAAGATTTGAAGAAATTATCCAACCAAGCTGTAGAAAACAGTTTAAAATTACGAGAAACATCAGAAAAGGCGCTGCAGCACAAACTAATTTATACAAATGTACCATACCAACCAAGTGATTTTCAGGACGAAACAAAGAAGTCAATTGTTTATTATTTATGTGGATATATTTTAAGACGAATAACCAATTATACAAAATGTGAAAGCTGCATCAAATCATTCATCGCAGATGAGAATTCTCTACCAGCATCTGCAGCTTTCACTTTAAGTAAAGACTATGGAAGCTATTTAAGTTGTCCAACTGAATATTTTTTTCATGTATTTTTACAAGTGGAGTATTTTTTACAAAAGGTGTTAACAGACAATGATGGCAATTTAAATTATTCAAGTTTAGTTGGCAATGTATTTGTAGATATTTTAGATTCAATCCCCCAGTTAACCGTACATAGTATTTTATGCTGTAGCCAAGATCACGTTAAAATTATTTTACCACAACTTTTATTGTATTACATTCAAACCCGCTTTTATTTTACAGCAAAAGATATACAAAAAAATGTTTGTTCTGCTGAAAAAAGTATAACAAACAAAAAAGTTGTGACCGTCCGCGGTCATTGGGAAAGGGGAACGTTACGTCCTTCGCCGCATGTCGCTGATAAACGGCGCTGGGCTCCGGAAGTCGGCTCCGTAGCCCAAGAGTGGACAATGGGCAGTTCGACACGCGGAACCAAGAGAGACAGTCGCAGCATTGTTCTCTACAATGGTTAACACGTGGTCTGACTCTCCGATGCATGTAACTGCATTGCAATTCATGGGGACCTGAGCGTCCCAAACTGCCTTGCCTTCATAGGCAAGGCCAAAATAATCTTTTGCCATCACTGACCACGCGGTCCACGATCGTCGTGGTCAGTGGTTAACTTTAGAGGGGCTGTACACACAGCCCCTGCATGGGAAATGCACTCTAGGAGCACTAACCCCTAGACAACCTTTCAATAAAGCCATTTTAATGAATATAGTGCTGTCTTGGTGTATTTTCTTCATAGTGTGTGTTGTGTTCAGCGTCCCCTGACCCTTCCCTGGTCAGCCCAAGCACTCACAAAGTAGCTAAGTTAATGTAAACAAATTATAAATTATAAACATTAAAATCAAAATATTTGTAAAATTATGTAAAATGTTAAAATTTAAACATTTGTAAATAAATGTAAAATGCTACAATTCAAACATTTGTAAATAAATGTAAAATATTAAAATTAAAATATTTGTTAAAATGTCTAATATTTGTAAAAAATGTCTAAATTTTGTAAAATGTTAAAATTTAAATGTTTGTAAAATTCTGTAAGTTGTTAAAATTTAAATAAATGTTAAAAGGTAAAGAAATGAAATTATAAACTATCTGATAATTGGTATTTGATTTTTTACGAGTGCACAAAGTGTGAATTAAACTAACACAATTTTCATATTTTAAACTAAATATATGAAACACACTAATTGCTTCAATCCAGCTGCGTTTCTTTTGTTAAATGGCAATTTTGTGCAAAAAACATAGCTAATCTCTGAAAACCCAATGTCCTTAGGATGAACGTACATTCAAGTGGCACCAAAAAGATAGTGGCGCTACCAAGGTGGAGAAACACCTAAACTAGGGAGTTTCCGTACTTCCCTTCTACTATTATGGTATA
Source organism: Strigamia crassipes (assembly GCA_034683725.1). NCBI lineage: Eukaryota > Metazoa > Arthropoda > Chilopoda > Geophilomorpha > Linotaeniidae > Strigamia > Strigamia crassipes. The sequence continues at coordinate 33,500 of JAQFXT010000503.1, forward strand.
AGCAACAACTCCGTACGCCAATGGGCTAGCGTCACAGAACAAATGCAATTCAGTCTTTTTGTTCTCATGGCCGAGTCCCATCCACCGTGGCACTTTAATCGACCACAGAGTCGGAATTTGTTCTTTCCATTTTCTCCACTTTTCTGCTTCTGCTTCTGGTAGTTTTTCATCCCATCCGATTTTAAGTCGCCTAAGTTCTTGAAAAATCAGTTACCCATCACGGTGAACGGTACGCAGAATTCAAGTGGGTCAAAAACACTGGCGACCAAAAGATACAATCCCATGAGTTCTCCCATTTCGAGGGCCAAGAGGTCAGTCTTCGTGTCTCAAACTGTGCCAAACACTTTTGTAATTTTTTGCTCTTGACCCATGGTTCCGGTCGTGATGGTCTGGATCAGTTGCGAGTTGGACACCCACTTGGGCAGCTTCATGTGTGCTTCACGCATTATGCCAGTCGCTTCTTGGCACGTTTGTAAAAGCTCTCCTTCGTTTGGTTGACTGTTAATAAAGTCGTCTACGTAAAAATTATTGTTTATTTAATTTACCATTTTTGGAAACTGGTCAACAAATTTCTGCGTGTGTTTTTGGATAGTGGCGTTCAGCAGGAACGGGCTAGGTGATGTCCTGAACAAAACTTGGGCAAATCGTAAAATTCGCAACTGTATTGGTCCTTTCCCATCTCATCCGTTCTGCATCCAAAAAAACCTTAAGCAGTTTCTGTCTTCTGAGTTCACTGCAATTTGATGGAAGGCCTTTTTGCTGTCGCCGGTCGCAGCGTATTCAAAAGTTCTAAATTTAATTAAAATATTAATTAACTCGGGCAACAAATTGGGTCCTGTGAACAGGCAATCATTTAAAAAGCGACTTTTGGCGCCATGTGAGGAGGCGTCGCACACCACTCTTAGTTTTGTAGTTTCACGTTGTTCTTTAATCACGGGACTGTGGCGTAAATAGTAACGTCTGTTTCCATTATCAGTGTCGGGGAATACATCCTCTACAATTCCGTCTGCCAGCTGAGTTTTGATCACATTTTTGTATTGTGTAAACAAGTCAGCATTGTGTTTGAACTTACGCACCAAATTCCAAAATCTTCTCAAAGCTATAGTGTAATTATCGTCGAGGTCCCCGGTCTATTTTAGCAAATTTTGAAAGCTTTCCACTGCTTGTAAGTCCTCATCGAGCTTTCCGGTATTACTTTCGTGTTGTACGCCGATGGCATCCAATTCCCAAAATGTCTGCAACTTTACGTCTAGTTTTTCTTCATACTTGTTGGTGTTGACTTGTATGGTCAAACTCTGGTCTTCTTTTTCTCGTTTGCCGCTCGAACCCAAAATCGTTCATTCCAACAATGTTTTCAAACCCACGATTCCCTGTCCGAGTCGTTCAATTTGGCCGGTCGCAATCTGCCAAAAATAATCTATGCCGACGAGTATAAAGAACTCACCTTTCAAATCATTGTTCTGTAAATCCAAACGTATTCCTCGCAATGCCATCATGTTTTGAAGGTTTGAGCTGGTGGGCTTCACTACTGTAGAGGAAGCAAACTATACACGTCTGATTTGGTACAAGTCTAAACACAGAGTGAAGTTTATTCACTGAAACAATATATTACAATAAGCGTGATACATTACTGTAACAATATTAGAATAACACATTAACATTCTCGGCCATATTGTGAAGTGTCATTAATTAAATCTTTTAAATTGAAACTCAATCTAATTTTACTTAACTTG
>JAQFXT010000504.1:0-35225 GCA_034683725.1 Strigamia crassipes
CAATTGCCAAATATAAAACAATTGCCAAATATAAAACAATTGCCAAATATAAAACAATTGCCAAATATAAAACAATTGCCAAATATAAAACAATTTCCAAATATAAAACAATTGCCAAATATAAAACAATTGCCAAATACAATATAATTGGCAACTACAGAAGACAGAACAATCGCCGAATACCAAACAATCTCCGAATACAAAACAATCGCCGAATACAAAACAATCGCCGAATACAAAACAATTAGTGTCAAATACAAAACAATTGTTGAATACAGAACAATTGCTACGAATATCTGTTAAAAATATAACTAGTCTTGTACTCAAACGCTACTCCTTTGACCTTGTTGGTGGACATCTGGAAAGTGCCTACAGGCTATTCTTTTGTCCACTGCTATGTAGAGATAGTGTATAATAAAATCACTGTGTGTAAGGTAGACCTAAGAGTCGGACGTCTCCCTTTTTCCTCTCCAAATAACAATATTGAAAATTTTCTTACAAGTTACTTTGCGTCAATTATATGTGGAGTGAAGTAATGTTTTGTGCACATTCATCAAAAGTTATGAAAACGTTTTAAAAACGTTTTGGAAAAAAAAATTTTACTTGTTTACAGCCGCATGCTGGTAAAAACGGGGTTTACCAGCAGTCTGGTAAAATTTGTTTTATACCGGCATGCGGCTTAAAGCAAGGTAATAGTGAAATTCACCCAATGGATGTATTACGGTGACCCAATGCTCTTGGGATATCCATAAGATATCTTTGGTGCTTTGCAGAGAACCATGGTCACTTAACTTGAATGTAGGTCATCAAAGACACAAAGACTGGGTTTATGAACCGGCTGGTTTTGGGTTAGATATAAGTGTAGCTGGAGATTTTTATTATTGCTGCACATACTATGTTTGCAGTTGATGAGTTTTGCTCTTAGAGCAAGAGGGTTAAAAAAGAAATTATTTGTGGCCAGTATAGTCACCGAAGGAAGCATAGAAGCTTCTTGAGGTGCTTAAGCAATCTTTCTCCTCGATGTCTCTTCATCTGGCCTTTGCAATGCTCTTCCACAGGAAGACATCTTTATCTGACCACAGATGCAAAGGTCACCAATAATTTCTGTTGGGAGGGGGTTACTTGAAAAGATTGGATAGTTGGATAGTTGCCATGGTGGTCAGAATATGTTTAGGCATTTTCATCTATTGGTTTCTTTGTTACTTATTTTCTAACTCGATTTATATATTATTGATTTTATTGTTGTCAAAATGGATGGATTGTTAAGCGAAGAAGTTTCAATGGATTGTTGCTCACCTGATTTATTTTGCTTTGAAAAGTTTAGCTGAGTGGATTTGTGGCTATAGTGTGGTGTGTTTGTGCGGTGTGGTTATCTCTTGGGAAATATCATAAAATGGTTTCTCCTTTCTGGATGTTTGTTTGATTGTGGTTTGATTTTACCAGCAGAAATTGCCAACCACATTTCACCATGGATCAGTTAGCTGATACAATGCATAACTTCTGTTTGTTGCTATCACAAATAATACAAAATTGAGATAACTGTTGTAGTATGTTTCTGGTTCCACGAAGGCAGGCATTGAAACATTTTTGAGACCCAACTCCCAAGAAAAAATTTTGGACTAAGGCCAGGCACTTAATTAGAAATACACTTGAACCTCGTTATAACGAACCGCAATATAACGAATTTTTGTTTATAACGAATTTTTTGGATGACTTGCTTGGTTTCCCATAGAACACCATGTTAAAAAATTTTGATATAACGAATTTTGATATTCCGAAGGTGATGCAGAGAAATTCACACGCAAAGCATCGAATCAAAGCAGCTTTTGTTCTTAACGCATGCTTTAACGCATTCATGTGAACCTGCTGTAAGTGTTTCCAGGCACTTAATTGGACTTAGTGTTTATTTCATAAACCAGTGATTTCCAAACTGTGCAACACGACGCTCTGGGACACCGTAACTGGCCTACAGGGGCGCGGCTATCTAGTCACAAACTATACGTGACCGGCCAACAGGGGCACTGCCAACCAAAATAGTTTGGAAACCACTGCCATAAACTATAGGTAACCCTTGGACACTTAAATAATCACGCGCCACAATTTGGAGATGAATGATGTCATTTTTTTGCATTTTGGCTACAGCTGGCGCTATAACCACCAGAAAAGATTGTTTTTGTGGTGTATTGTCATCACTAAAAATCTACTCCAACTGTATTGTTTGCCCCTAACAGTGCAGTTGGAGAGTTGGCTGCATTCTAGTGAGAATGCAAGCCAACTATAAACAATAGAGCTCCTATCTTTTCCCCTAGCTACAGTTAGCAAGGTAAATAAACAGGCTGTCATTTTGACTGCTAGATCAAGAACAGTAAGGAGGTGTTTTTCTCGTTTTCTCATTTATATTGCTATAACGTGGGCAAGATATAGTAAAGTTTCATTTTTAAACAATGAAACACTGCCAGATGTAGAGTCCTGTGTTAATCATCCTTGGTTGTGGCAACCCCCTTTTGCTCACACTTGGCGTTGTTCCATGACATATTTTCTGAGATGTTTTTCCCACGATATTCGGAGGACATTTTTTCCAACGACAATTGGGATTTCATTCGTTATCGCATTAATTGTCTATTATTTGAATCAATGGAATTGAAGAAGTTGTAAAGTGGGTGTTGGAATGAAAAGGAGATTGGTTGGCAGGTTTCTAAATAACTTAATCAAATTGGCACTTTTTCCTTGTTATTCAGGCACGCGCCAAATCTTAAACGATCACTTCAATCTGGTTGGTCCTCTCGACCAATCTGGGTGTAATGCGTGCAGCCACCCGTCCCAGGCACTAAGGACCCTGCCGCTGTCTCCGCAACCATCAAACTGATTGGTTTTTCTACTGCTCCATATTATCGCTGATTGCTTCTTTTACTTCTTAATAAGTCATGTGTTTGATTTATAAAAGGTTTTATCAATGGAGGTCTTTTTTATTCCTTTTTTTTTGTCTGACAATATTTTTAGGGTGGTGAGATTGAGGTTTGTGATAAAAAGCCTGAAAGTAATGCCCTAGGTACGTAATAATACAATAATGTGAATGGAAAAAAAAAGTTATCTCCTTGAATACAAATTGAATGTTACCGGGGATTGGTTTTTTTCTTCACATTGTACAATTGTATTTGGTTTTAGTACTTTGTTTCCTACAAAACTAAGATACAGGTATCTTTGTTCTGCCAAGAAAACAATGATATCATTGTTTTGCCAAAAAACTATGACATCATTATTTATAAAAGAATATTGTTGCCAATAAAATATGACATCATTGTTTTGCCAGTAAAACTGAGATAGTATTGTTTTGCCAGTAAAACTGAGATAGTATTGTTTTGCCAGTAAAACTGAGATAGTATTGTTTTGCCAGTAAACTAGATATAGCATTGTTGAATCAGAAAAACTATTATGGCATTATTTTACCAGGAATACTAATATAGCATTGTTTGGGCAGTAAAACTGAGATAGCATTGTTATGCCAGTTTTGCCTGTACTACCAATATAGCATTGTTTTACAAGGAAAACTAGTTTTATTGTTTTCCAAAAAAATATTTTTTTGCGCAATGACATTATACACAGTAGCATTGTTTTGAATAAAAATAAAACAGTACATGACATTTAATGAATTGATGGGTTTTGTGGACTTCTGAAAAATCATCAAATGTTTTTGATGATGCTTAGGAAATTCATTGAGCTCTTAATAGGGATGTGTGTCATAGGAGAGAAGTGATGGTAAAAATGTTTCTTTAATTCATTTCAATTGACATTACTGCCTAAATGAACAAACAACTTTATTATATAATAATTATGTGTTTAATAAATAATACAAGGCATATTATGTAGAGACCATCTTTAATAAAATTATCTTTGTCTTTGTCAAAGACAGCAGAAAGTGCACTTCTTTCACTGTTTCATGTTTGATTTAATTTCTGGCGCGGCTGCTTATTTGCTGTCTGGTTTGCTCTTTCTTCTTTTAGATCTTTGTCTTGTTGGGTTTTGTCCTTGGAGCTTCAAACAAAACTCTAAAATCGCAAACATTTTTTTCTTCTAACGAAAAAACTGGAAATTTTTTTTATCTTTTGACATCTTTTCATCTTTTGTTGCAAATTAAGCCTAATTGTTACTTTAATATCATTTTCAGGAAATTGTCACTGTAACGCTGTGTAAGTCAATGAAAATCTGTATTGATTTCTCCAGAACCTGGACGGTACATCAAACCACACATTTATATACGGGGCCGTTTCTAAATTACGTAATACAAAATTTTTTGATTTTTTAGACACATGGGGTAGGCGAGCTTGGCTTTTTCTTGTTAGGCCTAACTGTTAAGATGTTTAATGTGATTAATTTTACAAGCGTACCTCGATTGATGCTATTGTTATTTTTGTTGACGTCACTTCGACCATGAACCAAGGATAACATGGACACGTTTCCATGTGTTCAGACCGTTATGCCACCGGTGGCGCCACATGCAAACTGCTTTGCATTCTGGGAGGCCTTTCCGTAGCAAGTTTTTAGTTTGAAATTGAATGTTTTAGACCAAAAATAAATCCTGTAGACCAAAAACGTATATTTTAGACCAAAAACGAATATTTTAAACTAAAAATGAATATATTTAGACTGTAACAGTTTATTTGTTGTTACTGAGGAAAACCCACAATGCAATGGTGTCACGCATGTGACTGCCTTCAGCGAATCAGAGCACAGAACCACCTATCCATAGGAAATAACACACGGAGACGTGTCCATGTTATCCTTGGTGCATGTTTCGATTTTCTTTGTAACCTTAGTGATGATGTACGATTTTCAATCCGGTAATATATAATCACTTTTTAACTACTTGTACGGTTTATTGTTCAACAAATGGTAGCAGAGGATGGTTGCTCATCAACACTAACAAGTCATGCTGCGGTTTGTGGAACGACTTTCTTGAGGATTTTATACCCGCGGAGGAATAGTAGCGGCGACTGTTGATGGGCGACCGTCGATTTAGAGTGAATTTCAATCGCTCAGCTGTTTTGCTGAAAATCAATCATAACTTGAACGAGCAAGAATTATCGATCTGCACTTGTCGTTCTACAGAGGGACACTCGTTGACCATCTCTTAGTTCTTCCAGGGAGTTTTGCCGACAAATGCTCTTACTCTTTCCATTACGCTTCTCGCCATCTTTCTCCATTCGCAAGTCTTCGCTAATTAATTTGGATTAAATTGTCTACTCCTCTATCTAAGTCTCTAAACCTTCTTACAAGGAATTGATATCAATTGAACCTTTTGTAATGAATTAAAGTTTCTTGGGAATTGGGAGAACGGCAAAGAAAATATGTTGGTATACCCACCGGTTAAGCCAATTAATGGAAAACAAGAGGTTTCCATCATTTTGAATGACGGTCCAGTAAATGGTTTTCTCACCAGGGTTTTCTCAAATGAGTTTTTTTTTTTTTTCTCCTTTTGGAAGATGGTTTGTGTGTGCAATAAGTCATCAATTGGATTTACTGGTGGAGCTTATTAGAATGGTGTGTAATAAATTATAGGATTATTTTTTTTTTTCAGTCTGGACCTTGGGCTTTAAAGTGTGAAATGTGGGACTTGTTCTGGCTTTTAAAAAAGAATGGTCAGTTAGAAGCGGTGAGGGGAGACAGTTTATGCAAGAATAGGTTTTTATCGCCAACGCTATTGTCTTTGTCCGTTAAAGCCTTAGTGACAAGAAAATGTTCAATGTTTTAAAAATACATGGTGTAAATGATGTCATAAGAAATTTGGAAATTTTTGATTGTGTATTTAAGGCTTGTAAAATACTTTGATTTTATATTATTAACATTTGTTATATAAGAGTTTACAGGTTCTCAATAAGGGGCCGTCCATATATTACGTAATGCCTTGGGGGGGAGGGGATTCAAGTTTTGTTACTGGGTGTTACGAAGGGGGGAGGGGGTATCAATAATGTTACGTAACACCATTTTTGATCGCAAAGTTTAACAAAATGTTAATAAAAATGTGTAAAAACATTAAGTGTATTCCTGCAATACATTAAATCATGAAATCAGTCTGTTTTTAATAAAAATAAAAATAAATAAATTTAACTTTTGATTAAAAAAAATTTTCAAAAATTGGCGGGTGTTGAGCTTTATTACGTAATTTTCTAAGGGGGGTTTGTGAATTTGTTACGATCGTGTTACAGGGGGGAGGGGGTCTAAAAATAAAAAAAAATAAGCGTTACGTAATATAGTTATAGGCATAACGGGAGTTTTTATAACGTAAAAGTACGTGGCGCAAACTGCGTATTCCCCTTTAAACCAGACTAAATATCAAATTTACCATGTAATAATTGCAATAACTATTAACGTAGTTTTCGGAAATTTATAGTTCTCGGCTTTTCGCTCTGTTTTTTATTTCTTATGTCTCGATGCTAGAGAAATGGGAAAAGGTTGTATGATTAATGTATAGAATTTGAAGGGGAAGGGAAGTCGATTTCATTGGCATATAGATTGAACGGCAAAAGGGGAATTCTGAAATAGTTTAAATGTAGGATGAAATAAATTACCAAAATGTTTTTTTAACCGTAAACATTTGATTTGAAATTGGTCTTTTTTCTTACCAATTTTTTTGCAGGATGTTTTCTTTACCTTAATTGAAATGAGTTTCCTGTGTCCTTTTCTCTTTCGGGGTGACTTAATCGCGGAGAGAAATGGATCTTGCTAATATTGATTTTTTGATTGAGGTTTTTTTGTCTTGGTAGTTGACAAATGACAGCTGACATTCCATTGGCCTGTCTTGTTGGAGTAAATTTAGTTTCAATAGCTCAAAGTTGGGAAAGGTTACTGAGGTCATCCTTGGGAGGCAAACAGATTATGACACCTCTCTGCTCACTCTGATTGGATGAGAAAGTGTGGGGTTAGTGATTGAGTTGCTGCTACATTTTTTTTTGTCTCCTTTGGTATTTTTTTTTTTTTCTTTTCTATTTTTCTCAAAAGAGCAGTTTGTTGTGTTTGGGGAGTTGACTATGATGAGGATAAACCTGGAGGTTTGTGAAAGGATTTTCTAGTTCCTGTTTTTGATGCTTTTTTATTTTTATTTAACTTCACTCTAAGTTAGGGCTATAACAATTCAATGGATTTGAATAGCTTATTGTAGCTGAATGAGTGGCAACAGTCTTTACAGCCATTTAGTGAAGGAAAACTTGGATTTTAAAGGGTTTGGAGATTTTATCCCCTGAAGGCTATGGGGGGGGGGGGAGTAGGATATTTTTTAAGATGGAAAATACACTATTATTATTATTATTATTATTATTATTATTATTATTTATTATTTATTATTTATTATTTATTTTTGAGATGGACAATTATCGATAAATTGCATGATGCAAAGTTGTAGTCAGTGTATTTTGGGAGTTGATATTTGCTTTTGCAGTTCAAGTGCACATTTTTGGGGACGGCACTTTACCTAGATTTTCTGCAATATTTTTCAAAACATTTTACAAGTTTGGAATATTTTGCAAAAATTAGCAAAATTTTGCAGTCAAACACAAAATTTTACAGAAAAATCCCCAAAAGAGCGCAAAAGTTTTCTAAAATTTTCAAAATTATGCCGATTTTTACAAAATTTTGTGGGTTTTTAAAAAAAATTTTTAGAGAGGTGGGGGGTGGGGGGTGCAAACTCAGAGACCGCCCTGGGTGGCAAAAGTTCTAGCTACGCCACTGTGTATTCTAACAACAGAATTATTGAAACAAAGAAAATGCTCAGAGAACTTATAAAACATTCAATGATTTGTTAATAGGGAAGATGGGAGTTGGGAAAAGGTCAAATGTGTGAAAGCCATTGACACCGGCACATCACATTATTAAACTAGTCAGACAATAACAGTCTGGATGTGAAGACTTTCTTCCTGAAAGATGCATTAGTCACACATCTGACAACTGACAAGAGATGTTGGAAAATGTCTCAATTCTGATATCCACCACTGAATTGAATCAACCAAGAAAAAAAATTTTTTCTTAATGTTTTCTCTCCGAAAAGGAAAAATTCTATTGAAAGTTAGGAATTGTATTTTTGCATATTTGTTGTGCACCGAATTTTTCGTTTTAATGGTGTCCTGTTGATGTGAGTTGCCAGGCAATGGTTGCTTGGTATTTGCTTTAATGAGCAGATTCAGCGAAAGTTGGTGTGCACTGCCATCCTTCACTAAATCTTAGCAGAGTTAGCTAAGTGGATTTGATAGCAACACACTTGGTTCCCTTGTTGCCATGGAGATACAAGATGGAAGTCTATCAACGCCTTTCTTTTCTTTATCATCTTTGCAAGTGCAGCGGCGATAAACAAATCTTTTTCCTTTATTTTTTCTATCGTTAAAGCCGTGGTTTGGGGCTCATTAGTGTCTTCAGACTTGGGTTCTTGTTCAGCTGTTGACATCTCTGGAAGGTTTAATTTTTTTTTTTAACAGACAAATGTCAAATAAGTGTTGAGAGAAATGTGACCGGGTTTAGGGTTTCATTATATGTATGATTTTGCAATTTTGTCATTTTGCATTAATCACAAAATCAATAATTATTGAAGCCTTCGAAAACAATCGCATGATTTTGCAATAGAGCTCTTAACAACCTTTATGGGTTAACAACCTTTATTATTGCGTATCTTTAATATGTCTAAAAATTCGATGATTAACAAGTTAACCATAGTTACGCGGAAGAAGTAGTTTATCAATAGAGCTCTTGCAGCACGTGACTTAGCTATCCCAGAATTCAATGCTTGCAATCATTGGCAGGGGTAACAACTGTTGTTTATATTGTCACGGGCGTGCACTCGCGCTAATTTATGCAGATGTATTCATGCACATAAGTCTACGCAGGTGAGATAAGATCAACGCTATCTTTAGGGGGCGTAGGACCAAGCGCGAATGGATTAAGCGTGAAAACGTGCTTTTTGCGCTTATTCCTACTGTGTTAAACGCGAAATTCTATTTTCGCGCTTATTCCTGTTGTGTCAGCTTTGTCATTTTGTTTTCGCACTTAATCCTAACAATGTCTTACACTCGGCAAGCAAGGATTAAGCGCGAACAGCATTCGCGCTTATTTTTTTCGCGCTTATTACGCGTCCCCATCTTTAGATCTACATCTTTCACCTTTCTTGTCTCACCAGTAGTTTATCCTTCTGGTCTTGGTTACATTTGTGAGTCAAGACTGTTTATTTGATTATGTAAAGCGCGCGATGTTGCCAGGGACACACCCTGGCAACAATATACCTTGATTGGCTATGCGCCAAGAGTAAAAACAATAGCATGCGTAATTATTGCATTAGTACACAGATTTTATGAGTAATGGCGGCCGATACATTACAACTCTCTTGTACTTCAGTAATTATGAATGCGATTGGTGGAACAGATATCACGTGACAAACACAAAATTGCAAGATACAACTAACGCGACAATCATTAGCGTGAGGTCCCGTTTCATGGACATCGTAGTTACCCGGAAACTACCCACACGAACTGCTTGTGTTTACGTAATTCAACATGTATTTAACTTGCGTGTTTATACACGAACAGGTTTTTCTACAAGTTGGCAGCTTCTAACGGCTTCGCGATGAGATAGATGGCGAAGATTAATTCTTTCGAAAAGAGCGAAACAAGTTCTGCACAGCCAATATTTACTCTGTGTCTCTCTATCTTCTGTTCTCTCCTGTCTGGAGATCCTTGGGAGCCAATCAAATAGCTTATACCTAGGAGGGAAATTTTAATTGATTTTGAACCGGCTTTTCAGTATGCACAGAGACACCGATGCTTTCAAATCTTCTCTCTTATGAAAGCAAGAAAAACATTTTGGGCTTTCTATTTTGAATCTATATAAAGACAAAGTTTATTGAGGAAAGCCAGAGAATTTTATTGCTATGTGTAAGAGCTTTTAAGGCTGCACATGTTTACCAAAAAAAAAAAAATTTTTCCTGCATTGTACAGAATTACATAACTAACAAACAAATAACAATGCAGTGTTATTAAATTGGCAGAATGCCAATTTTGTAAATCCCAACAGGAGTGCACGCAGGTTTTATTAAAAATAATCCAGGAACAACAACAGATAGAGAATCTGTTGACATGGTTTAAAGCGGTAAAGTGCTACTGCCTCTTTGTTGAGTTTAGTCAATAATCGCTAGGGGAAAAGAGCAACACAGCACAAGATGGGAACAATGAAAAGAAACAGGAAACTACTGCAAGAAGGATGTTTTCCTCCAAAAAAGAAGACAAGTGGTTTGGGGACAAAGGAAAAGTTATTGACAGTTGGCGGCGAAAGATGAAACCCGGACAGAATTCCATAACCGATTACAAGATGGCGGCAGCAAATCTTTGGCTTGCCTGGGAAGAGTGTGTCAAAGCCTTTTTCTTCTTTTTTCTTTTCTTGTATTGATCAGTCGGCGGAGTCGTTGAGCAAGCGAGAAGAGAATTGTAGGATTTCTTAAGATTAAGACGCTGTTTTTTTTTTTCTTTTTTTTCTTTTCTTTTTCTTTATGGCACTGGGAACGACAAGACGAGGAAGCGGTGAAGGGAATATTTTCATGGCTGATATAAAGGGTTTGGAGTTTCCGTCATTAGTGCAATAATTGTCCACCGGGGAGTCGTGTTACCACATTATCAAAAATTTCACCACATTGCATCTCGGGTGCCACCAGGACTCGAGAGAGGCGTTAAACGCTTGTAACTGGTTCCACTTACAGATATGTGCTCTGTGTGTATTTATTGATCAGAAGTGCATTTTTAAGGTGTGGGAATTAATTGGGTACAGCAAGTTTTATCAGTGGGTTTGAACTTGGAAGAGGGGTTATGGTTTTTTTTATTTTTTGTTAGTTATTGAGATTTTTTTTTGTTGCTTTTATTGGATTTAATTGGGAAATGATTAATTGGATCAATAGAAGTCATGCAGTGAAGTTGATTGAAGATGTATAAAGCAATTTAGACTAAATAGCATTTTAAGAAATACATTTAAATTTATGTATTTTGTTTAATCATCATAACAAACAATAAAAAAATACTAGATAAAAATAATTTTTTTTTTATGAAATGTCTTTGTTTACCCACTGCTTTTGACTTCAATCTCAATAAATTGTATCGTACTCTTTCAACAAGTAACAAATTGGTCAAATTTCAACGGGGATGCGTAATAAGCGCGAAAAGAATAAGCGCGAATGCTGTTTACGCTTAATCCTTGATTGCCGAGTGTAACAAACTTGAATTAGCGCAAAAACCAAATTTCGCACTTCACGTAGCCGGACTAAGCGCGAAAACCGAAATTCGTATTTTGCACGTCCGGATTAAGCGCGAAAACCAAATTTTCTCGCTTCGGAATAAGCGCAAATGCTTTTTTTGGGGGGGGGTCCTATAAGACTATCGCCTTTCTTGGCCCTGGCTACTATACGAAGCAGTGGCTGTTTTTCAGTATTTTCATTCATTCTACGCTCGTTTTGAGATTCAAAACATACATAGAACAAACGTTACAGCCGTGAAATGAACGTCGAATGTTTCTTCCAACTTCATTTTCGTTTATTTGTAGCCTCGATTTTTAGCCGCGGCTACTATTCGAGGGCGGCTTTTAATCGATGAAATACGGTATCTTCTGCCATTATGAGTTTAGGAAGACACGCAAGTGGTATATAGATATATTGTAGCGGCAAAAAGTCGTATCCCTTTTTATCGTAACATCTATAATTTGGAGATATCGGTTTAAAACGCGACCATTGAAGTATTGAGTAGTATAACATGATTGCATGACAGATGCAAGTTAGCATTTACCTTTTTTTTTTTTTACCAGGGGTGGTGGTGGTGGTGCTTTATGATGTGTCTGTCGTTATGTTCAGTGTCACGCCATCAACCTATAATTTTTTTTCTCCCTCCTTTTCCATTCCAATTTTAATGAATTTAATAAATAGGTGTGGGAATTGACCCGGAGTGAATTATCATGATGCCTGTTTGGAAGGGCTGCAAATGGAGCTTGTGTTTCCTTATTCTTTGATATCGACTTTTGGGGCAAAGTTTTATAGTGGTTTTATGTCACGCACCGTTGCAACATGTTTGTTGTTGAAATTATGAAAAGACGGGCTGGGAATTTCAGCTTAGGTATCTGGGTCTGATCTTGTTTAGAATGGGGAATATTTTGCTTGTAATCACAAGAGGCATAAAATAATAAAATATTTTTGATGTTGGTTTGCAAATGGTTCTGGCATGGTTGTGTTTATTGTTGGCAGTAAGCTGAGTGGAGGAAATAGGCTTAATTTTGTGAGCTGTAAATGAAAGGAGATGATATTATTGTTGGTATTATTATTCATGCAGAATTGGAATTTTGCATTCTGGGTTCCTGGAATGTTTAATTATGAATTTTGTCACTAGGGATGGGATTTGTTTGACATGTTGGGATGTTGGGGTTGATGTAGAGTTTGTTGTATGAATCAGAGATCATTGAACTGTTCAATAAAAGTTGATAGGAGGGTTTTTTTTTTTTTTTGGTTTGGGGAATTTGGAATTGGTTTGTGGAGATTTTGATGATTTGTTGTGGGTTTTGTGGACATTTTCATGATTTGTTGGGTTTTTGTGCGGAGATTTTCATGGTTTCTAGTGTTTTTGTGGAGATTTTCATGATTTGTTGTGTTTTTGTGGAGATTTTCATGATTTGTTTTGTTTTTGTGGAGAGTTTCTTGATTTGTTGTGTTTTTGTGGAGATTTTTATGATTTGTTTTGTTTTTGTGGAGAGTTTCATGATTTGTTGTGTTTTTGTGGAGAGTTTCATGATTTGTTGTGTTTTTGTGGAGAATTTCATGAAAATCTCAACAAAAACACAACAAATCATAAAAATCTCAACAAAAATACAAGAAATCATAAAAATCTCAACAAAAACACAAAAAACCATGAAAATCTCAACAGAACCACAAGAAACTATGAAAATCTCAACAAAAACACAAGAAATTATGAAAAACAAAAACTCAAGAAACCATGAAAATCTCAACAAAAACACAAGAAAACTTGAAAATCTCAACAAAAAAACAATAAATCATGAAAATCTCCACAAAAACACAAGAAACCATGAAAATCTCAACAGAACCACAAGAAACTATGAAAATCTCAACAAAAACACAAGAAACTATGAAAAACAAAAACTTAAGAAACCATGAAAATCTCAACAAAAACACAAAAAAACTTGAAAATCTCAACAAAAACACAATAAATCATGAAAACCTCTACAAAAACCATGCTTATAAATTCATAAATTTTTAAAAATATTTTGAAATTTTTCTTGACTTTTTTTATAGATTTTGTGGCGATTCTTATAATTTTTGTAGGTTTTTACGGATTTTTAAAGATTTTGAGGAAATTGTCTTGATTTATTGTATTTTTCATGGATTTCTAAAGATTTTATGGAGGTTTTCAAGATTCATGATGATTTTTAAGGATTTCATAAATTTACCATGGTTTTCTATACATTTTTCTTCTCATTTAATTTAATTTCATTTCATTCCATTCTTCCTGGCTTTCAGTCCAATTTCAATTTAAACCCTAAACCATAAATTCACCATAAAGCATTTGATCTGCTGCTCACTAATGTGCATTACTTAAAAATCAAAACTGTCCAGCCAGAAAGAGTTGCCACCAACTTGTATATGTAAAATTGACATTTCCTTTGTTCCTCATTGTTTCACAAAACATATATGATGTCATATAATTCACTGGTTTTACTAGCCATCTAGTGGAAATAATATTAACTATGCGGCTCCCAGCTAACATGTTTCATTCCTGCACAATAGAAGTTGGTCATTCTGTTATCCTATATGCACTTTGTATTTTTATTACCGCAATATCTGCGCACTAAGGGCTATAAAGCGAAGAAAAAACGACTTTCAGCGCTCCACCTAGTTCCTTATTTTATTTATTTACTTATTTATTTATTTATTTATTTATTTGTCTGTTTGTTTGTGACGCAGTTGAAAACGTTTAAAGAGCGAATTCATAAATTTGTGATTACAAAACTTGCCACTAGGGGAAATTATAATTTAATTGAAAATATAATAGAAAATTGTTCTAATAAATAATACAACTGACAATACAGGAAAAAGGCTTATGGTAGAAAAATTGTATTTTTGTGACTGTCTGGCATCAGAGGTCACTGACCACATCAATAAGATGGCCCTTAGTAGCTCTTTGCCTCCAGATGGAGCTGCAATCACAGGATGTGGCCATAGAACCAATGGGAAGCAAGGGGCAGCAAAACAATGGACCTGAATAGTCAACAGGGCAGTCTTGATCGACCCAGCATCGTGAACGGTCGCTTCGTGACCTGACACACGCACCAGACCAGGGCTGTCCAACCCGCCGGTTGCGGCCCGCAACCTCACTTTTTGTAATTTGATATTTTTTGAATAAATTAATATAATAATACAAGCGCGGTTTTTCTTTGTATATGTATACCATACCTATTAAAACTCACTGATAAAGTTGCATACGAAATATTTTATTATGCGTCCCTCCAAATCGCTTTTTTTTTTTTAAAGCGGCCATTGGGGCACTTGCAGTTGGACAGCCCTGCACCAGACCATGGCTGGGACTATGGGACCTAAGCCTCCTATGGGCCGGCAAGGCAAATACGATAACCGCCCACACTACCCATGTGTCTCTGACCATGTGGTCAGTGGCTGGTCTAGTTTGGGTTGCTGTAAGGTGTTAGGATTATTTGTGGATGGGTTGTTTAATGTGTAGATTTCGACTGGATGAGAAAGGAGACGTGTGTGCTTGATTTGGGGGTCAAACAGGAAGTAAGATTTATTCTATCATTTACGTATTATGCTAATATGATAGCGCCCTCAAGTGAGTACAAAGTCAAACAGCTTCAATGTTAGAAATAGATCCGCCGATATTTTGGAATCGTTTTCGCGATGATTTTAAAATTATGCTTGTCTTAGTAAAAGATCATGTTGCATCTGAAAACAATAAAGCTTAGGTTTCTCTTTTTGCCACTAGGGAAAATCAATTCGATTCCTTCATTTCTCTACAACTTCCCAAAGTTACAACTTTTTATCTTTTTTCCAATCATTTCGTCTCACTGTTGAAAGAAAAAAAGAAAAGAAAAAAATCAGTATTTTCCACCCCAGTTGTGATTTCTATATATATATATATATATATATATATATATTATTTTTTTTTGTTTAAAGATTTGCCCACTAGGTTGAGTTGACACGTATGAAATCTCAGTCTGCCGTTGACACATACTTGAATTTTTTTTTTTTTGGTCGACATTTTTTTTTTTTTTTTTTTTTTTTTTTAATATTTACACTTTTGAGAAGTTGCAGTATTTATTGGCTCAGGTTGCCTTCTCCATTGCAGCAACACATGAATAATTCATGTGGATTTTGCTCTCCTTAGTCCTTATCTTGAGATGCCGAACGGCACGCTAGGGAGCGACAGTGTTGGCTCCTCTTGAAAATACCAGTCATTAGTCCAGGTTCTGACAAGAGTTTTGAGTTGATCAGCTTTGAAAAATGTTTTCCCCAATATTCTTCAATTGCATGCTGGAAATTCGCTTTGTGGTGTTTGTTGTTGTCGAAACAGGGACAGAAGCCATGTTGGACAAGATTGATGGGTTGAAAGGAAGTTGGGCTGTTATTATTGTGTAGATAAAATCAATTTTTTTCTTTCTTTCTTTCTTTTTCTCGTCTGTTTTCCATGTCATTTCCAATTCGCGCGTTGCAGTGTCATCTGGTGATCAATGGCGTGCACAAAGTCAGGGTTTGGCTTTGGTTCCGGTTTCTTTACGCCAGAACGCTTTCTTTTATCCAACTCAATGACAGTGTCAAGAAATGTGCCGTTGGATTCGTTTTTTATTTCTTTTTTTTTTTATGGCAAAGTTATGGGGGATTAACTGCTTTTAATGGATAATTTTTACATTTGTCAGCTGGGTTTTGAAATTGGGTTTTTTTTTTTTTTTTTTTTTTTTTGAGGGAAATAGAAAGTAGTGGACAGGTTTTAATATTTATTGTATGTTACGAATGGGATGTCCATTTTTCTTCTTGGCATGTTTTTATTTTTTTATTTTATTTTATTTTATTTTATTTTTTTAGGATTATTGATTTGTGGCTGGTTGAATGATTTCCACTTTGTTTTAGTGGTTTTGGTTTGTGTATGTTTTAGTAGTTTCAATTTGTGTTTGAAGTTTCGATTTTGGATGGTTTTATTGATTGTTTCAGTTTGTTATTATTTTTAATAGTTTTAGTTTGTGCTCATATTCAATAGTTTCAGTTTGTGCTCATTTTCAGTAGGTTTAATTTGTGCTTGTTATTAATAGTTTCAATTTGTGGTCGTTTTTAATAGTTTCGATTTTTGCTGATTTTTAAGTTTCAATTTGTGTTTATTTTTAAGTTTTAATTTGTGTTCATTTTTAAGTTTCAATTTGTGTTTATTTTAAAGTTTCAATTTGTGCTCAGTGTTGATAGTTTCAATTTGTGCTCAGTGTTGATAGTTTTAATTTGTGCTCAGTGTTGATAGTGTCAATTTGTGCTCAGTGTTGATAGTTTCAATTTGTGCTCAGTGTTGATAGTTTCAATTTGTGCTCAGTGTTGATAGTTTCAATTTGTGCTCAGTGTTGATAGTTTCAATTTGTGCTCACTGCTGGTAGTTTCAATTTGTGTTCACTGTTGATTGTTTCAATTTGCACTCACTGTTGATAGTTTCAAATTTGTGCTGAATGCTGTTAGTTTCAATTTGTGCTTATTATTAATAATGGTCTCAATTTGTGCTTAGTTTTAATAGTTTTAATTTGTATTTACTTTGAGCAGTTTCAATTTGTGCTCATTGTTAATAGTTTTAATTTGTGCTCATTGTTAGTAGTTTCAATTTGTGCTTATTATTAGTAGTTTCAATTTGTGCTCATTATTAGTAGTTTCAATTTGTGCTTCAATTTGTGCCAATTTCAATTGTTCAGTTTATGTCCATTTCACTTGTTTCAATTCATGCCCAATTCAATTGCCTCAATTTGTGTCCATTTCAATTGTTTCAATTTGTGCCCAATTCAATTGTTTCAATTGATGCCCATTTCAATTGATGCAATTTATGCCTAAACACAAATGAGGAAAATCAAAAAAATAAACATTACCAAACAGAAGTCCTTTCTTTAGCAAAATAACATTTTTATTTCCATGTTTGGTAAAATGTTATGTTTGAAACATTATCCAGCTGAAGAAACAAATGAATGCAAATGAGTTTTTTTCTTCTCATTATAATTTTTTTGTTCTTAAGACTTCTGTAAAACATTTTTCTTTACATGTATTCTCATAGAAGGATTATGTCATCACTCTAAAGGATTAGATTGAACTCAAACACTGGGATTAGATTTGCAAAGAGGTAGGATTTAGCCTGGGAAAAAAAAAGAGAAAATTAAAATAAAAAACATGAAATTTTATGTTGCTTCAAACATGAATTTTTATTGTTATAACCACTTGTGTGATAAGAGGGCGGTTTATAAATATTTAACACCTGTAAAACTACCACAGTACTTAACCTCTTGTTTAATTCTGGGGCCACAAGTCACACTCTGTGACAACATCTAAATGTAAACAACCAGAAAGACACAAATAATTCTTTTCTTAAGTACACAACTCTTTAAACAGTGTCATCTTGTTTGAACTTAACGAAGAATCCTCACAGGGGAGCATCCATATATCTTTTTGGATGCATCTTTATCCAAAAACGTCCAATTTGTTGCCAAAAACATCCAATTTGTGACCAAAAACATTCAATTTGTGACCAAAAACATCCAATTTGTGGCCAAAAACAATTTTAAGAAAAGCTGAAAACTTTGGTTTTTGGAGCCGGTTTTACGGTTTTGGGTTTTCATTGAAAAACTATCGTTTTAATTTTTAGTTACCCCGCAATTTTACTTATAAAATATTACAGGCAATAAATGTTTTCTGTTTTGCAAAAAAATGAAGTGGTCTAATATTTTTGGCGGTCGGTTGTATTTATTTAACATTGAAATTTCTGTCTTTTTGAAAGTTGGCTTCTCCCATTTTCACATTGACGCTAGAGTGTGCTACCATCGCAAATTTTTCTTGGTTCTTTTTTTTGGAAAGTTTAAAAATAAAATGTATGGGTAGATAGAGAATCAATTCTGAATGAAATGAGATGGTTTTCAGAATTTATTGAACTATTTAACATATTGAACAAAGTGGATTTAGGTTGAAGTGGTCAATCTAGCGTCCATTAAAGTTACAGTTGTGGAAGGTTTTGACACATGTGTGTTCCATTCACAACAACAGCGCCAATTCTAACGTGTTTGCCTTGGTCCTTCTAGATTTAATTATTGTGCACCCAAATTGGTGCACTGAGCACCAAAGTGTCATCTTCAAACATTGCTCCTCCGAGGGTTAAGAAAATGAACAAGTAGCAGAGTAATGGGCTGAACGCTAGATTAGCGGCTGTTTTTGATTATTTTGAAAAATAGTGTACAGGTTAGGTTAGGTTAGGTTAGGTTAGGTTTAGGTTAGGTTAGGTTTAGGTTCTGGCTCACAAGTCAGTTTTTTTTAGCTCTACCTGTACGCTAATTTTCAAAATGGTCGAAAACTGCCGCTGCCATTGACTAATCACAATTAGTGGATTCTTCGAGTAGCCGGTCATCGACATAAACTTGCCGATATAACGGTAAATTAAAAAGGTTCACTTAAGCTTATGGACCTAGTGCAAGGGGGCTGTGAATTGATGCACATTTGTCATGTGTTTGTGAATCACTCACTACAACATGTGGTCCACCAAACTTTGAGTTCTCACGAGAAAAGAAATTGGCAAATCCAGACACTTAGGGGTGATGGAATTTCAAAACAAAGCAGACAGGCAATAATTGAACAGAACTAGATTTTTCAATAAACTTTGTATTTTGGACAACTTTCTCGATGACCCACCAGGCAGGTGGCAGATGTTCCTGTCATAGAAACAATACCTTAATCCAGGACTGTCCAACACGCAGCTCGTGGGCCGCGTGCGGCCCGCGACCTCACTTTTTGCGGCCCGGGGAGCGGGACTCTAAATGTATAAATTACCATCAAATACGAAATTCCTCACTAATTTTTTTGTAATTTGATATTTTTTAAATAAATTAAAATAATAATACAAACGCGGTTTTTCTTTGTATATGTATACCATACCTATTAAAACTCACTGATAAAGTTGCATACGAAGTATTTTATTATGCGGCCCTCCAAACCGCATTTTTTTTTTAAATTGGCCCTTGGAGCACTCGCAGTTGGACAGCCCTGCCTTAATCAGTCAAGGATACGAAACAACTGGGGTTTTCAGCAGACCACCCACCTAAGTACTGACCAGACCCAATGCTGCTTAACTTCTGTGTTCTGATAGGAATAGGTGACCAGCAAGCCGTTGTTATCGCAATTTGCACGCGTTGTTTCAACAGAAATAACGGAATACGACACCGCGCGAATAGTCTTAGCGTAGGCCGGAGGTGGCATCTAAGGTGTTTCTATTGTTGAATGGTGCAGTCAGGGTTCACCGGTTTATCTTTCGTGTGAAACTTGTTTTGTTTCAAAGAGATTATCGCAGTTTTGATCAAAAGAAGGAACAAAGAACTGGGAAAAAGTTGAGAAGGAAGTTTGGGCTGGGATTTTGAAACTGAATGTTTAATTCAGGCCTTTCATTGTATGCATTTCAATCAAAGACAAAGGCAAAGTCAGTCAATTTGTTCCGTTTCTTGGTGGTGTGTAGCACCTTTTGAAACATGTTAAAAATTTTGGGATTAGTCTGTCACTCAAACTCAAGACATACCACCAGCTTGACAGGCACAAAGTAATTAAAATGTTAGCATCCCTTTATTTGCTGATCATGTTGCCACCTCTTTCATCTTCTTTCAGCTAAACAGGCAGTTGGCAAGGGGGATTAAGATGAGGCTTTCAAAATGTATTTTGAGGGGGGATGGAGAGAAAAAATAAATAATTAAGTGATTATATTTTAAATGAGTTTTCTAAAATTTTGAAATTTTGACAAATAAATGTGTTTTAGTGGTGTTTGCAAGAATAATTGATTTTGCAGTTTGTAAACATGTTTGGAAGTGCTTGGAGGGGAAGTTCATCTGGTGTTAGATTTAAAAAATTACTTGCTGTTGTTTGATTTGAGATGATTTGGATGTGGGGTGGGTATTGTTTGTTAGCTTTTGATTTCTTTTGGGTAAGAAAGGATTTTTTTATATTTTATTTTTGTTTTATTGGATGTTAAGTTCTATTTTGTGTCTAAATAGTCTTGCATTTTTACCACCAAAATGTGTATTTTTATCACCAAAATGTGCATTTTTACCACCAAAATGTGCATTTTTACCACCAAAATGTGCATTTTTACCACCAAAATGTGCATTTTTACCACCAAAATGTGCATTTTTTCCACCAAAATGTGCATTTTTACCACCAAAATGTGCATTTTTACCACAAATGTGCATTTTTTCCACCAAAATGTGCATTTTTACCACCAAAATGTGCATTTTTGCCTCCAAATACATTTTTTTTTACTAAAATTGCATTTTTTCCACCAAAATTGCATCATTTTGTCTACCAAAATTGCACCATTTTTTACCAAAACTATTATTTTTCACCAAACTATTATTTTTCATCAAAACTATTATTTTTCACCAAAACTATTATTTTTCACCAAAACTATTATTTTTCACCAAAACTATTATTTTTCTACTACAATTGCATTTTTATCACCAAAATTGCACTGTGTAGATCTTGGAATATTGTTTTCTTCTTTGCACTTTAACACTGTTGACTCCTACACTCATTCTATTTGCATGCTGCGTTTCATCAAAAATGGTAATATATTGCACATTTGAAAATTGAATGAACTAGGAATGTTATTTACAACTGAAGGCTTTATCACAACATTTGCTCATTAATCATTTTATTGTAATACATTTGAAATGCCATTACCTGATTTCACCTTTAAGCATTGTCATTTCCTACAATCTTAAAACAAGATTTTACAGCTGGATATTAATACTATCCTAATGACTGCACTAATTAAGTGCCATCTTCAATTTTTTTTTTATTTTTACAAAAATCTTGTTGATTATTTTTGATGATTAATCTGGAAAGAAAACTTTAAAATGGAGTCGTAATGATTTTTTTTTTTTACTGTCTTCTAGGAGCATGCAGATTTCCAGAACAGTGGACTGGTTTGTGGTTCCAAAGTGGGGAACAGAAAATTCAAATCACACCGGAGAGTATTTCACTGAAAGGTAGATGCTTGCAAGTGGATGGAGACAAGTTTTTAACAGAAAGCAGAGAAAGGTGAGATATTTTTTTTCTTCTTTATTATTGCTTAAAACACAAACAATCCTTAAAGTATATTTACACAGGACAAATCATACTAACAAATGTAAGTTTTAATGAAAGTAACAATTTTTAAACTATATATAACTATATAAATCATCGGTAATTGCAGGAATACAGGTAATGTTCAGGGTTTATGGTTTTTCTTTTAATTCCTCTTTACAATTATTGGTGGAAAAACGAAATGGCTCGGACTTTGAGGAGTCGCGAGCCGGGAGTTGAACCATGAACCAACGATAACATGGACACGTTTCCATGTGTTCAGACCGTTATGCCACCAGTGGCGCCACATGCAAACTGCTTTGCATTCTGGGAAGCCTTTCCATAGCAAGTTTTTAGTTTGAAATTGAACTTTTTAGACCAAAAATAAATCCTGTAGACCAAAAACGTATATTTTAGACCAAAAACAAATACTTTTAGACTATAACAGTTTATTTGTTGTTACTGAAAAAAACCCACAATGCAATGGTGTGACGCATGTGACTGCCTTCAGCGAATCAGAGCACAGAATCCATAGGAAATAACACGTGGAGACGTGTCCATGTTATCCTTAGTTCATGGTTGAACCCAGATCCAGATTTGGTGGAAAAAATTACAAGGCGAAATGTGCGCCGGTTCTGTTGGAGTCCCGGGTAGCTTAAAGGTCGAGAATCTGTCCGGCAAGCGGGAGATCTGGGTTCAACTCTCGGCTCGCGACTTCTCAGAGTTCGGGCTGTTTTGTTTTTCCACCAATAATTGTAAAAAGAAATTAAAAGAAAAACCGTAAACTTCAAGCGTAATAATTAAGCTGGCTTCACTGCATTTCTAAAGATTGCTCCAACTAACGGCTTTAGCTAACAGCTTCAATCGTTCACCAGCAGAGGCCCTAGTAATCATTTATGTATACCGGATAACCGACCGGTCGCTAGAAACTGATTTTCTGTTTAAATATGTTGTTTAAAATGCTGTTTAGTCTAAATAATTACATTATGAATGCATTTAGTGAAACACTGCTAGATGTGAATCCTGTATTGATCGCCAATAATCAATGGGAGTTTGTCATGAGGTTTTGTATGTTTATTTGTAAGGGTAAAAGAAGTTTAATTATGCTGCCAAATTCACAAAAGATGGAGGTTTTGCATGCTTTAGTTTGGTTTTTGTTTGATTTTATCATGGAAACTTTGTTCAATTTGACCAAATCTAATTTCTAATCACTAAGCAATAAAATTAGGTTTTTTTTTTTTTTTCTTTCACATTTAAGTTTAGTGGAGTGGCAGTTTTAAAGTGGATTTTACCTGAGGTGTGCAAGTCTTTAGTCTTATCTGAAGCTTAAAATGTCAAATTGTCTGTTAAGGTAGGATCAATTTCTTTTAAAGGTGTTAGAGCAACCTAACTTTTCCTTGGAGCCCATTTTTTTTCTATTTTGAGAAAGTAAAATAACTTGGGAAATTAGATAGAGTAGGAAACTTAATGTGTTAATGTGTTGGACTGACTGTTGGTTAAGTGATGTTGCATCTGCAAAAAATGTTTTTCTGTGGTATAAATTATGTGCCATGTTATTTTGACATTTGGAAAGTGGGAATTACTTAGAAAATTTTTTTTAACATATATTTTCTGAAAAATTTTTTCAAAATTTTTTTAAAATAGATTTTTTGAAAACTTTTTTCAAAATAGATTTTTTTAAAACTTTTTTCAAAATAGATTTTTTTAAAACTTTTTTCAAAATAGATTTTTTGAAAACTTTTTTCAAAATAGATTTTTTGAAAACTTTTTTCCTAAATAGATTTTCTGGAAAATGTTTTCATAAATAGATTTTCTGGAAATATTTTCATAAATTAATTTTCTGGAAAATTGTTTCATAAATTAATTTTTTGGAAAAGTTTTTTTAACTAGATTTACTGGAAAAATTTTCATAACTAGATTTTCTGGAAAAATTTTTATAACTAGATTTTCTGGAAAAATTTTCATAACTAGATTTTCTGGAAAAATTTTCATAACTAGATTTTCTGGAAAAATTTTTATAACTAGATTTTCTGGAAAAATTTTCATAACTAGATTTTCTGAAAAAATTTTCATAACTAGATTTTCTGGAAATAGTTTCTGAAAATGTTTTTTCCAAAACAGAATTTCCAAAATTTTTTCTATTATTTCAGAAATGTTTTTCAAAACCAGACATTCTAGTAATTATTTTTCAAAAATCAATTATCCGAAAATTATTTTTTCAAAATCAGATTTCCCAAAAATTATTTTTTTTAAATAAAATTTTCCGGAAATTATCTTTTCAAAATCAGGTTTTCCTGAAATTCTTTTCTCAAAAACAAATTTTCCAGACATTTTTCTTCCAAAAACAAATTTTCCAGACATTTTTCTCCCAAAAACAAATTTTCCAGACATTTTTCTCCCAAAAACAATTTTTCCACTTTATAAAAAAAAAAATAAAATAAAATTTTCCAGAATTTTTCAAATCAATAGTGAGTTGGATTACCAAATGATGTATCAACTGTATTCTTTTACATACTCTACAAATATTTCTCACAAAAAAACTCTCTTCAGCTCACAAAACAACAGAAAACATCCAAAAAAAAAAAAAAAAAAAAATCTCTACAATTCCCCAAAAACAAACAAAACTGATAGAAAATTAATTATCAATCTCACAGCAAATACCTGCACCCAGAACACCCCAAATCTTTAACATTTAATTGATTTGCAATTTTCCATCTCAACAATTGGCAATAGATGTCTAATCCTTGCTCGATTAATTTCTATTCCAGTCATCATTTGCTACATATAATAAAAGGGAAATGAAATATTTTCCTTCCTTTGTTCTCTCCAGGGAAATAAATGTCGTCGAGCAACCCGAACGACTAGCATTTTTCCAATTGCAACTACTGATAATACAAATAGCAATTTAACATGCTATTTATTTTTCATGAGATGGAATTGGTGAATTGCAAATGGCTGTAAAATCTAAAGAGACTTTTTAAAGATTTAAACTTTCTTTTCTTTTTTTCCCAGCAGGGGGGGGGGGGGAGGGTGCAAATGGGGGGGCTCATATTTCACTTGGTATAATATGGGATTTGGGATTCATTTGAATCCACTTTGCTTCCCAAGTGTGGAGGAATTTATCACTTTGCCTAAAAATGTAGCAGTTGTGATAATAAGCTCAATGAGGCTTAGAAATGCTGAGTGCACATTGGAGGAGGAAGAAATTTATTTTTCTAGTTGGAATTAGGCAATCTGTGTAGAGGAAAAACATTGTTCATTGATTGAGATTTTGTGGGATTTGTCAAGTGCAGTAAGTCTTAAAATGTAGCTGCAGGGCTTTAAGATGAACTTGTCTGTTGGAACATGGAAGCTGGATTCAGATTTAGCATGGCTCCTGCTGATGGGAGAAAGTATTGCTGTTCTTGTGGAATTGGTTTAGCCTCACTGATTAATTGTGCTCATTGTGTTTTTAATGGGTTCTCCTTTGTTTGGGTTTTTTGTCTTTGGCTAAATTGGTTCTCAGTTTATGTGTTGTGTTTAGTGCATTGCATCTGACAAACTTATGGTGGGATCAAGAGGCTTGTACGCGCAATAAAAAGTAGGGATAACTTTGGCCAATTCAGTTATACACTTGTTAGGTTGGGTTTTATTCTTCTCAGGGTGTTTACTTTAAAGTGACCAGCCTGAATGGCTTAAAAGCCGTTAAGCGGAAAGTAATGTTGGGGTGTTACTGGTTTCCGGTAACGAGCAACACAGTTCTCAAATGGTCTTTTAGTTCAACAATGGGAAAGGTGGACGCTGAATGGACCCTAGTCTTGACAGGACTACCACTAGGCAAGCATTTTGGTCGGACTACCGCACGACAAGCGTCTTGGTCCTATTCACTCTTGTTCACCATAGTGATGCTTAGGGAATGGATGTTGCAAGGTGAATAGACTCCAGTCTTGACAGGACTACCACAAGATGAGCACCTTGGTCCTCTTCACTCTTGTTCACTGTATTGTATAGAAACTAACAATAGTAGCATATATCACATTTATTGTTGATGCAAAACAATGATGTACATTACCGCGTGAATACAGAATAAATATCAGTTGCAACCAGGATCTCATAGCATCAACATGTATCATTTGGTATAAAGCATTCACCATGGTGATACCTAGGGAATGGACGGTTACGCTATTTCCAGTATCGTGAGCGATATGTATGGACTGGGTTTTTCACCTGCAAGAACAATGACAATCAGACCATGGGGTTAGCATCTTGGTCACAAATGTGTTGTAGCAATAGTATGCAAGCAATGGGAACATGCATGAGACACTGACTATTGGACACACTGAATAGATGACCATAAATCATACATAGATCAAGGGTTATCACGACAATCGTAAATCATAACTCTTGATGGCGTCCATCCACACTCTCAGGGGTGGTGAATGGTTTGGCAGGCCTTTTTCTAGTGTTTAGAATTATTTTGACCCTGTGCAGTTTAAGCATATATTAGCTGGTTATGCAGTATTTTCAGAAGTTTCAACTCAGTTTTTCACCCAGATTATTCGCATCTTAGATGGTCTTGGTGAGTCTGACATTTTGTTTGATCTGCATGTAGCTGCTACCTGTGGGATGCCTTTCTTGAGGGCCTAACTTTGCATTTACATCGAAAACTGGGAAAATTGCAGGAAATCTATTGGAGGTGTGTGAAAGATTTTTGCCATAGCAGCAGTACCTTAATTAGGCAAAGTTGAAGAAAAAAGTGAGATTCCAGCTTAAGGACTGACTGGGCCAAATTCAGCTTGACTTTTGTTTTCCTAAATGTTCTTGCGATTAGATTAGAAACTTTGGTTCTTTCTAAACATATCAACTGATATTAGTACTGCTCATTTTTTAAATCTTTAATACCACTTTACTGCATTGTAATTACTGAAACAAACAACATTATAGTACTTTAGCATCAGAGAAATTTGGAGAATGTTGAAACATTTATGTGCACTTAATGTGTGGACAATTTAAGTTGAAGCTTGCCAGATGCCAAATGAGCTGTACTCTAAATGACACTACCTACATATATCTAAAAGTTATAAATTGGTTTAAAAATTTGTTCCAGTCTAGTTTTCGTGTGAAACACACTCAAAAGGTCATCTAGGGATGTAAAACTGACAACAAAGTTTCTTTGTCATTTTATTAATAACAGAAATGCAAGAAAATAACATTTTAGAACCTTGGAATTAAAGTTTTATTCAGGGACTGCCCCGCACGGCAAAAGTTCTAGCTATGCTAATTGATGAAACTAATGCACAACCGCAAGACGATGTGGGTTTTGATGTGTTTTAGGGTGAGGAAAGGAAAAGACACATACCGTATTTCTTCGATTAAAGACTGCGGCTTATATTTGCAAATGCAATTTTTTGCCACGACCTATAATCGAGGGCGACTTTTATTCGAGGGCGACTTTAATTAAGAACGTCGAATTCCACATAATATTTTGTTGTGTAAATGTTCTCATTTACGTCATGACGACGTTTTGTTTGAGTGTCGTCACGACGTAGTGTTAGGTGTTATGTCCTAATTACGTCTTCTAACATTAGAAAAACCACTTTTAGGCAGAAAATCTGCAAGTTCAACTGCAAAATACAAATACAAATTGCCCTCGAACATTAGCCGCGGCTTGTATTCAAGGGCGACTTGTATTCCAAGTGTGGATATTTTGCCGCAACTTGTAATCGAGGGCGACCGTAATCAACGGCGGCTTTAAATCGAAGAAATACGGTATGCTCTGTGTGAGGGTTGTTCTTGAGTGGATATATTTGGACAAGGTTCGTGTTGTCGACCCTCATATATTTTTATTCTACATCCTACCCTATGGGTCACATGACTAGTTATGAGTCCCCACAGCCGATTCTCTAAGATCATGCTATTTGGTGATTGATTTTGATTGGCTAATACCAAAGAACATTCTTGCACAGAGCGAACCAGGCTTTATCAGTTGAATGTATCGTGGACATTAACGGGTAAGTCTCCAATCCCTATAGAAACTAACTTGTTTGTTTCTTGGGGTGGGGTAGAGGCAGGTTGTTCACCTGTCCCAGGATTGGAAATGAGTGTATAATTTAGTACCGTGAGTGAAATGAATTAGGATGTTTTATGTGTTTGTTTATCATAATGCCTTTTCCTACACGGCTTAATGGAATGAGGTTCACTTAACTTGTTGTATATGTGTAATTTTTTTTCTATCCATTTATTTATCTGCTTGCAGAGAATCAAGCATTAAGGATGAGTATGTAGTCTTACGGTTGAACATGAATTTGCTCGTGTATAAGTTTCGTGTTGAGTCCACATAAATTGAAAGCTGCGTGTGAAACTAATAAATTGCTTTGAATTATGCTGGGCCACAGCGCGAGATAAAAGGCCCATTAATTTCATGCAAGGGCTAAGAAAAGTTGTGTTTTATTTCTATTATTTTCTTTTTTCTTCTGCGGCTCATCGAGTTGGAAATCATTTTGCTGTTAATTTATTTGTTTTATTTTTTTTCTTTACAGCCACGAAAGATGTTATCGCTGTGTCGTTATTCTTCAAAAACACATCAACGTTCTGCAATACAAGGAAAGTGAGTAAAGATTTTGTCATTTTTTGATAAGATTTTCTTTGTCCTGACAAACTGGACCAAACAACTGGGAGGAAAGCACTAACCATTTGTGCCAAGTTTCGGAACCAATGGCTTAAGAAAGTCGTCCTACAGATGTATAGTTTTAATAAAATTTGTTTTGATGGCAAAAATGGCGCTCTACAAATAAAATACTAAGTAAATGTTTTGTTAACCAAAAGTTACCATACAGATTTGGAGATATGCCTGTTTGAAGTTGGGCGGCCAGAAATGGACGTTTTTAGACAAAAGGATATGTTTGTTGGGCGGCCAGAAATGGACGTTTTTAGACAAAAGGATATGTTTGTTGGGCTATCAGTGGTGTGATTTTCTTTGACTACTACTGACAATTTTATATAAACGTAGACAGAACGTGGCACCTACATTTCTGTTGTTTATGTCATCAAAACTAACGTTATTAGTATTATCCTGTGTGATGTGTGCAGTAACATTGAATTTTTTTTATGTACGCAGTTCCTAGCTGGGCTATTGCATATAGTTTTGTGGTTTTGGGATGATAAAATTTAAAAATAACATGGAAAGCCGGCCAAGGCTGGACTGGGAACAAATTTAGTACTGGGAAATCTGGATAGGTCATGTCACAGGGCGGTATCCAGCCAGGACTGTTGTTTAACAATGTGGTGGGCATTTTTAAAGGGCTGATGGTACAGGCTAGTGTAAATGAATAGAGATGCCACAAGTTTTCTGATTACAAAATTGGCAGGAGGTCAGAGTGCTGCTCTCAAATGTGACCTTCAAGCTCATTTTTAAGGTCATTCACCAGCTAACTCTTTAACTATTAAGCATGCAGCAATATGGGGTTTTGTTAATGAAGGCGATTTTGTAATTTTGCAATTTTAACAATTTTCTACTTTTGGATTAGTCAGGCGATATGAGTTGCACCAATCATGAGTATAATTGCAAAAAAACATAAGAAGAAAAATGCATGAATTTGACGGCATTAAAAGTGATTGATTTTGTGATTAATACAAAATCACACAATTGCAGAATCATACAGCACCATCAAATTAGTCTAAAAACATTCATAGAAAATGTGAGCCATTTTGAGATCTTATATCTCCAACTTTTTTTCTCCAACCATTCCTACAACAACTCTTTTCAAACTTTATCTTTTTTTTAGTCTTTCCTCACATCTTTTTATTTTCCCCCATCTTTGCTTCCTCAATCTCCCCCTTTTTCCTCTCATCCATAGGTCCACAACACAAATCCCAAGACATAAATCTCATGCATGTCCCTAACTCCCTTCCACTAAGATTATTTTATCAGACAGAGAAAACGAGCTCTTGTGGTTTAATAAGGCAAGCAACCCAAAATATTCAACCGGTCTTGTTTTCTGACTAAAATATCTTGCAAATCAGATGGTAATAATGCCAGAATATGTGCAATCATATTTACACCTTAGTAAGAACTGAAATTTATTACATCAGTTAAAATTTGGATAATTTTGGCCAGATTATTCAGCTGGTAATGGTTAGGTTTTTCTCAGCATGCTTACATGTAATTGGAAATTCTAGCAAAGTTTTTATGTAGTGCAGTTTTAGTTTAAAGAGTGAGGTAGAGAGGACTCTAGCAAGTTAGTAAGGAAAAAGTAATTTGCTTTTGTCTATTTGCATTCTTAATGAAATTTAACTTGTTAATTTTAAGTGAAAGTTAGAAAAATGGAATTATTGAAGAGAGAAGGGAATAGCAAGTGTGTTATGCAAACAAGTGCTATTTCATTTCAATTTGCAACTTTTTAAGCAGTGGTTTGGGACTTTTATTACTAGACTTAATGGGAATTAAAGCATAATCTTGAACTTAGTTTTGCTTCACCAACTTGATTGTATGAGGAATACAGGGGAGTTTGGTCTTTGGACCGCGAAATGCCGAAGACCGGTCTTACGAAAGACTTAATACATGTGGGAAGTGTTGAATTAATTATTATTAATGTAAATTAATGTATTTACTGAGTAGCTAATTGGAGGTTGAATTTCATCTGTAAGGTAAGCTTTTAGATCCCTTGGAAGTAACTTTGTAATTAGAAATATGCAAAGCTCATTTTACTAGAAGCTCAATCATGTTTGTGTTGCAATCACTTTAATTGCACAACTTTGATGGTTGTGCAAAGGTTAGCCACCACACAAAGCAATTAAGTGTTTTCTGCCACATTTAATTTAATGTTACATGCTACAGTTGATTAAACACTTGTGTTTTTAATATTTTTTTTATTGTTAACTTGTTCAGCTGTGCTTTAAATTTCAAAATGAAAAAGGTTTTTTAAAAACTGAATTTTATGGGGCTTTAGGTTTTTCTTTTTCTTTTCTTTTTTTTTTTAATATGGAATAATGAAATATATTTTTTGGGATTGGAGTTTTGCTCATTTTTGCTTTTGGTAACTGAAAATCAATATTGCAATTGCAAAAAATGCACAAAAGTTGAAACAAATGTAAAATTTTTGTAACGTTCATATTTTGGGAGATTTGTGGGTGAGATTAAAGGATTAGTCGCAAAGAAAAAGACATTGTAATGACTCAGTTTTCTCCGAGTTGTAATTAGTACCACTCTGCATATTTGGTGGAACAAACTGCAGAGGATGATCAATTTAAAAAACAAAAAAAAATTATCCAGCTGTATGTGCTGTTTTGAGTGTTGTTTTCACAACATTAAAACAATGGCAAAAAAGGCAAGCAATCACAAAAAATTAAATAATTAAACAATTAAACAATTCTAAAAAAAAATAATTAATTAAACAATTCTGAAAATAAAACAATTGCAAAAAATTAAATAATTAATTGCTTTAACAATATAATACGATATGGTGCCGATTCTGTTGGAGTCCTTGGTAGCTTAATTGGTAGAGCAACCCGTTTGGCAAACGGGGAATCTGGGTTCAACTCGCGGCTCGTGACTTCTCAGAGTCCCGACCGTTCGTTTTTCAATAGGGGAAGATGCAAGCTGACTGGTACAGAGCGGACTACGGTAAAGTCCCAATTGAGGTTGGAGAGCAATGTAAGTCAACACAGAACCATCACGAGACGAGCGTCTTACGCCCTTATCCACTTTATTCACTATCGTTACGCTTAGGGACTTGGCTGTCGAGCTTTACTCAGTACTGTGAGTGGTCACACGGGGCCGGATGTGATAACATCCACTTAAAGAACAGACAATCTGCCCACTGATCATGTGGTCAATGTACAGCGGTTGCAAGTGGCAATGAGAACATTGACCTCTATTCAAACTCATAATAAAAACCCACATTGTAACAGTGCCTGTCCACTCTCACAAAAGTATTAAATA
Organism: Strigamia crassipes; assembly: GCA_034683725.1. NCBI lineage: Eukaryota > Metazoa > Arthropoda > Chilopoda > Geophilomorpha > Linotaeniidae > Strigamia > Strigamia crassipes. Next base: position 31,275 of record JAQFXT010000504.1, read on the forward strand.
CCATAAAAGTCAAGTAATAAGATTAAACCGCAGGAAAGAAATTTCACCTTCTATTTAAGCCCTGAACTAGTTTTCACTTAGTCTATAATAAATAGACCAAATTACTGTTGTTGTTTTCACCCGGGTCTTTTTGCGCATGCACGGACCTTAGTAGGAAACAAACGCGTTGCGCTAGTGTATTTTGAATGCAGTTTTTGATTCGATCGTTTAATAAATAAACAGATACCGGTAAATAAATTTTGTGACGCCCAAAAGCAGCACAACTAGTAGGCATTGTAATACGCCGTTTATTTGTTGCTTACCACGTAATGCACAAAATTGCCACCAGAGCGTGCAAAACAATTCTGTAATTTTATCTATTAGATTGCAGGTAATTTTTTAAAATGAATTTGTTTCCATCAGGGGTTTATCTTTTTTTATTTTTTATTCTGCTTGTTTCCGAGTAAATAGAGGAGTTAATTTTGACTGCTTCCTGTTGATGGCTCAAGCGTCATTACCGCGTAAGAGGTTCATCTTCTGCCACGAGACGGAACCTGATTTAATATCGTCCCGCTTTTGGATTTTGAAGTGCAAGCACATTGTGGCACTAAAGTCGTTCGCTGACATTTGCACCTCTCGGCTTGCATTTCCTGTAATATACTCTTAACATTTCGGAAATTAAAGTAATTACGCATTAATTAATTACTTGGATTACCGTTTCTCCTCATTACTGATGCGAACTCAAGCGTGTTTGAGCGTTTCCAATTTTTTTATCCGTTTCTTTCATTTCTCCTTTTTTTTTACGTCCGGCAATAAAATTTTCTTTCTAATTTTTTTTCCACATCTGATGAGGCTGGAATAAAAATGTAAATTTTTGTAAATTTAATCTTCGCTAGCTTTAACTAACGTATCTCGTTATTCTATTGGTAAAACGGCAATACCAAAATTACCGAATAACGACAACGCAGCATCGAAATGAGTGGAAGCAAGCGGGCTACAAGAGGCATCAGAGGAGCCATAATAATGTGGTAGGCAACTTTAAGGAAATGTCTAGGGTGTTTACCAATTGGGAATGCCTCGCAGTCATATTAGGGTGTTCTGTATTGTTATACCACAGCTGGAGGGTTTCCTGGGGTGCTGACTGAGTGGGAATGTCTTGCAGTTATGTTAGGGTGTTCTGTATTGTTGTACTATAGCTGGAGGGTTTTTTAGGGTGCTGACTGAACTAGAATGCCTTGCAGTCATGTTAGGGTGAAACATGTGGGCTGCTTGAGGTGCAAACAATTATTTTGACTGCAGGCTACTGTATAAACAACATAATCTGACAACAATTATCCAGATAAATCGACAACTGGTGATTGAAGCCTGTTATAGTATTGGGAGATCCTAACCAGGGCTGTCTTAAGTGGGCGTGCAAGGGGTGCACGGCACTTGGGCGGTCGGCCTCGGGGCCCAAAGAATCTTTTTTTTAGTTTTGAAATTTTTTTTGGTAAGAAAAAGGGGCTGCGGCGCGTAAGTTTGCACCCTGTCTGCTGGTTCCAGGGGGCGGCCTCGGACCCTAAACGACTTTTTTTTAAGTTGAAATTTTTTTTGCTACGTTAAAGGGCAGCACATAGCTTGCACCTTGGCGGCAGACAAGCCAGAGACGCCCCTGATCCTAAGCTACAATAAATATTCCACTTTAAGTATAAAAAGAAAAGAAAAGATATAGTTGGGCTCAGTTTCTACCGTGCCGCCACGTAGAAGTACATCCTGGCACCAAGCAATATCTCAATAATTGTAATTGATTTTCAAGAATCATTTATAAAATAAAAAATGAATCCAGTAAAACGGTTCAATTTTGGTTTAATTTTTTAAAACATTTATTTTTAGTCTAACGGTAAATCCGGCTCCGATCGAAGCCGATCCATCTCTAACGAAAGTGCATCCAGCGTGATTCCAAACTATCAATAATAATGATATTACCTCTAATTGAACGTAATGAAAACGCCTATTTTACTACTCTCGCGGCGTATAAACAAAGACATCGAAATAAACCATTTACGACTTGAACGCTGAATGCACGCATTAGTGGAAGCAAGATTAACGGAGCACTTGTCCTTAAATGTTGTTTACAGCTTTCCACCAGTCTTCGGAGCTAATGAAACTAATGTTTCTTCACTTGCTGGAAATGTGCCTCGCCGTTTAAAATTTTCATCAACTCCTTCGAGTTTGTCCGGACGGCAATGCCGTCACGGCACCACATTTTACAACGCACGCGTTGCACATTGCATTCCCGGTGAAATATTCAAGCCGATGTCGACTTTCCGCTTATCTCTCTCTCTCACTCACTCAAAGTGGATAAAATATACAAATTTGATGACTCTAAAAGGATATCATTGAAAGATTAATGCGATTAATGACAATATCGGCTCATCTGCCGCTTATTGTGTTAGCAAGTTAAACCGGCTGCAAGTTGGTCTCATTTCGCAAGCTAGTTCATTCCTTATTCATGATTCATGGTGTGTGTGCGTTTCCATGAGAGGCCTGCCACCTGCTTGATGGCACTGTGCATTGAACGCGTGAAGGCGTCGACATAAGGGCCTTTCAATCAATGTATATAGTCCCCTTCCCCCCTCTTCTTTTTTTTGGTGGAATGGGTCTGAAGGGAGGAGTAGTTGATGGTGAAAGTGTAGCGAAGGCAAACGGACTTGTGGCATTGCTCAATGGGGCTTTGCGTCCCCTCGAATCGCAGCCACTTCCGAGATGAGGTAGAGATACTATAGCTCTTAACTTAAATGAGGTGAAAAACATAGTCACACAGTGGAATAGTACGGCTTTACAGGGTTGTAGGTTTGCTCTGTGACACATGTCTGGTGGTTGAGGCTTGGGATGTGACTTCAGTGAGCTGATAAGTGTGTTTTATGAAGTTGAAGACGTGTTGTTTCATTTTTAAGGTGCAGGTTTTGGTATTAAATGGAGCAGGAGGCAGATTGTCTGCTTGTAAGTTGGGAGAAAGAGATTAAGGTTTAGGGTGGTAGTTTTAGGGTGCAATTGTGGATGTTGGGCTAGTTAATTCGGGTGTTTACGGATAAAGGTTGGATTTTGGTGGATTCTAAAAGAAGATATATATACAGTTGTCTTGTTTTTCTGCCGCGTCGTGGGATGTGCTAGGTTTTTGCCGTTTGGCTCTTTTTGCAGATTTTTTTTTTGGTTTTCTTTGGCAAATTTATTTTTGGCATCTTTGGCAAATTTATTTTTGGCGCTCTTGGCAAATCCCATTTTTGGTGCTTTTGGCAAATCTATTTTTGGTGCTCTTGGCGAATTCATGTTTGGTGCTCTTGGTGTCTTTGGCAAATTTATGTTTGGTGCTTTTGGCAAATTTCATTTTTGGTGCCGTTGGCAAATTCATTTTTGGCATCCTTGGCAGATTTATTTTTGGTGCCCTTGGCAGATTTATTTTTGGCACTTAGTGTCTTTGGCAAATTTTTGTTTGGTGCTTTTGGCAAATTTATTTTTGGCATCCTTGGCAGATTTATTTTTGGTGCCCTTGGCAAATTTATTTTTGGCACTTGGTGTCTTTGGCAAATTTTTGTTTGGTGCTTTTGGCAAATCCCATTTTTGGTGCTTTTGGCAAATTCCATTTTTGGTGCTTTTGGAAAATTCCATTTTTGGTGCCGTTGGCAAATCCATTTTTGGCATCCTTGGCAGATTTATTTTTGGCACTCTTGGTGTCTTTGGCAAATTTATGTTTGGTGCTTTTGGAAAATTCTATTTTTGGTGCTGTTGGCAAATCCATTTTTGGCATCCTCAGCAGATTTATTTTTGGTGCCCTTGGTAGATTCATTTTTGGCACTTTTTGTAAATCCTATTTTTGATGCCCTTGGCAAATCTATTTTTAGCACCCATGGTGAAATTATGTTTGGTGCCCTTGGTGTCTTTGGCAAATTTATGTTTGGTGCCCTTGGTGTCTTTGGCAAATTTATGTTTGGT